>JAYMFT010037020.1:0-15757 GCA_038088735.1 Panulirus argus | reverse complement strand
CCCCTGCGCCGGCGAGGTAGCGCCAGGAGACAGATGAAATGGCCACATTCGCTCACACTCAGTCTCTAGCTGTCATGAGCTATTTACTAATCATGATGTATAAGAACCTTATGTCAAAATTTTGTATTTTATCTAATCACTGAAGTTAACAATTGTAATAATCAAACTTGTATATGTTTCCTAATCAGTCACTGTTATTCCTGGGTACTTTTTGAAAGACTATTCAGGTACCATTCAAGGTAAAGAGATTCTTCATTACAATAACTTTCAAAACTGACAGAGTAATTTTCCTTGCTTTTCAACTAATTTTTGTCTCATCATAGGTGCTATTAACCAAGCTAAAGAGGGATAATGCTGACAGCAATGGTACTAAACCCCTTTCTCACATTATTTTCCTCAGTAGAATAAAGTTGTCTGAAAAAGATAATTACCTCATTTTTCAGCCATTTTCTTGAAACTTTAGATTGTTAAAAATCGACTATAGGTGCCGCTCATAATCTTAGATGAAAATCTGGGGTCTTAAATTTCTTGTAATTAGTCATATTTCAAACACTCTATACCCTCTGAGTACTCAAACGTGGTTGATATATTTACCAGTCACAACTTTCAACCACAGGGAAAACTTTTGAAGAAATATAGCAGGTGATGAATAAAATAATTTCCTTTACCACATAATTTACCAATCTTTATGCTTAAACACTTTAGGCCAAAAGAGAAAAAATATACAAAACTTTGGGATTTGCCCAATGTTCTTCAATCTTTAGAGGTATAAAAAATATTTTTTTAGTTTGAGTCTGATTTAAATCTTGGCAAATTAATTGTGTGTTTATTCCTTTATTGAATAAACATGGGGATTAATATTTTGATTCTTGCAACCACCCAATTTCAGAGAAAAATTATTATGACAGAATGTTGCCCCTTTGATGTGCTAGGAAGCTGTGGTTTCGGTGCATTACACATGACAGAGAATGGATATGAGCTGATGCGGCAATTCTTATCCTGTTCCTGGTGCTACCTCACTAATGTGAGAAACAGCGATGAAGTATAATAGAGAAAGAAAAACCAAGGGATGGAGAATTGCTGGTGAAGAATGATGAGGGCAGTAATACTGGTGGATTTTATAAGGGATGGGGGTGATGGCACTTCAAATGAATGGTAGTGGTGATAATATTTGAGAGGTTGAGAGAGGTGAATGGACTATCAGTGGATGGGTACTGCAGTGATGGTACTAGTGGTTGGAGGGGCACAAAAGATATGTTGGATAGTATGCTGAAACAATGCTTGTACTAAGCAACACCTGCTATGCAGCAGAGTTAAAGGAAAGGTCACCCGGTTGTAGTGGCAGATTTTGTGAAGAAAGAGCTCTAAAAATATGTGTTGCCCATATTTCCATATCTGCTGTTATATTGTTTATTTCTTTGTATTTACCGGCTTAGTTCCAAAATTAGCATTAAGTGAAATATGCACATTTCACTATGATAAAGGCATAACAATTATAGTCTGTGTTACACTTAGTTACCAGTCTCCTTTGAAAAAAAAGGAGAGAATGTTGTTATGCTCTTTTTGTTTTCCAGTCACGGTGCTGTTATCATGCCCAGCTAACATACAGAGTAACAGAGATGCTATGTGATCAGATAAGGACAGCTACTAACAAGTTACAAGTTGACTCCGATGTGTTGGTATAGATGTAAAATACTGGCATATCACTTTCACATGATATCAAAGTACCAGAGATAAAATATGAAGTTATTAAAAAATGTCATACTTTTTCAGATTTGGTATCTGGGTTCCTATTGCCATATTGCATTCTTGCTAAATGCACCTCACATAACTCAAAAGATGAAATCAGTGTAATTCATAAAAGAAAAATATGCATGTTTGCAACCAAAAAGTTCAGTATAAGACTTCGACAAATATTAAGTTGAACATAGATAATATGCTCGTGTTGTTTTGTTTAAAAGATGTCAGGAAGATAGGGTTCCCTTGGATGGATGGAAGAGCAGAGCACTGTTCCACTAGCACTACACCACTGAAGTGCACCAAGTAAGTAGTTACAGAGGTAGAAACCAATGTCTTTATATCTGCAGATAATAGTTTTTCAATTTAGTTAAAAATGATGGTTAACACCCCTGTTATTAACACTAAAGAAGGAAGAAAACACTACAGTAGTTAGTTTTTAAGTAATCTTTTTTCCAGTTTACATAGTCTCAATCTGGAAACAAATACAAAGGTTTAACAATGATGTATTCAATATATATATACTAGAAAGTATGGATAATACATCTCATTACTCATATACAGATTGCATCTAAAATTACTACAGAAATACATGGTGAAGTACTGAAAAAGGCCCTTTAGAATGATTCTTTGTATATTCCTCACAATCATGGCACATTCATTTAAGACACTTTTTAGAGCAGACAATCATTATGCTGTTGCTTTTTACTTATGCATCGAACACACTGCTTCTTTCCTCATACTTTCATTTATGATTCTCTTCACATTTCTTTATCAGTGTCTCAATCCGTACAGTTCCCTTCTTTCATTCTGGTCTCCTCTCTACATACATCTCTGCTTTTGTGTCAGGTGTTTATTGTAACTGTAAAATTTGCAAGTGTATAAATGTGGATGTAAGGGGAAAAGGGGAAACAGGCCATTCAAAAATAAGGGCCTATTTTTGGCTAAGGCATTATAGATCTTTAAAAATATGGATATATGTGGGTGTTTCATATTTACTTAATTTCCTTACTGATTGCCATTCATCTTATGAATTTTTTCCTTATGAATCATTATTGAGTCTTTCTGAATACTCTACTTTCTTCTTAGACTCTCTCATATCCAGTCTGACAACTTATATTTTATTTTCAGAAAAAATCATTCACTTCTATCTAAGGCATTTCTTTTTCTTCTTTCCTTTTCTTTGTAATTGCCAAATAGCATATGAAACCTGAAGTGATTTTATAAGAAAAATGTTTAATAATATCCATAATGCTCTGAATAATTTGTAAAAAGGAACTCTTACTTAATAGGTCTTAAGGGTACATTTCTGATTGATTTTCATTGATCTCAGAGAGATTTTCAAAAGAAAACTTTTACATAAACAGACATACATTGTACAGCTGTCAAGAAAGGGGAACTGCCATCCAAGAATTATAATTTGGGTTCTAATTGGGGTTAAAGATCATGTTACTACACCACTATGCACCACACTGTAGCCTGAATGTGTACTTTCCTATTTTGACTGTGATTTTCACATCATTTTGATCTACTGTATGCTCAGAAAACTTATCCATTTATCAAATAGAAGTTGTATGAGTTTATAGTACCAATGATATTTGGCAATGCTTCCATAGACTTATTACTAATAGTCTTCAGTTGTCAAAAGACTTGTGAAAAGAAGAATGGATGTACATGCATCACTAACCACTTGGCTTGTTAAATTGGCTACTCTCTTTGTGTATTTCCAAGGGAGAATTCATACCTCAGGGGAAAGCATGCTAAGGTCACTTTCTGTAAAGGCACTTGCAACAAGATGGACCTCTGGATGCGACATAATATTTCATAAAACGGAGACTAGTTTCTGACTCATGAATAATACAAATTTATGATAGGAAAAAATATACATATCTGTAATACATATTGATTTAGTAAATGAACTGAACTCTGTTGTCTGTTATCTGATTCTTAATTCCCAGATATCATTACAATCCTTCTTTACTTATTGATTTTGTGCTTATGAATGACTGTTCAATGTCTGATTACCATTTTTCTGAAATATCATTGTTTATGCATACATTTTTCTTTCTGGATCAAAGGCGTATTTCAAACTTTATCACAATCCTTTTATGGATACCCCTTTGAAGTTACATTATACTTATTTCAAAAAGAAATCACCCTTTGTATTTCAGTGCTGTATGATGTTATTTACCACACAGACAAAGATAAAGCTCCTGCTCTCAAAAAATTTTTCTTGTCTTTTCTAGCACTAAGTAAATAGAATTCTGCTCTTTATTACCTGAATCTTTATTACTAGTATCATTAACATCCTCATTTATATGTGCATATTTTGTAATAAAATAAATTTTCTTTTCTCATTTTCTGAACTGTTCTGTGCTATACACTGAAATTTTGATAATTTTCTGAAAAATTTATAACATCTGAAAATTTTTAACATTTCGAAAATCTTTTGCCAAACCATACCAAATATTTCTATCAAAATTATTCAGTCAATAATAAGTACATCATATGGTCGCCTTAATTTACACATCATAGCTTAGTTTGCACAGAAGACAAGTAAAAGTCTGTCACATAAATGTGATGAAGTTAAAAAAATGAAACATGATTTTAAAAATTTAACAACCTCGAAATAAATGAATTCCCCCCAAAATGTGCTGTAATCATTACTTTCAGTTGATTTCTCATAAATATAGTTGTAATAAAACAGATACAGTCTGGTGAACAGGATTGCTAAACTTCATTACTCTCAAAGTCATTCCTGCACTATGATAAACTTCATGATAACCACACACAAAAGCAAAATGCATATGCATCTCTCCCTGTTATCTCCCTGTCAGTAGTTTTTCTTGTTGGCCATTTCATGCATATCATGTAACTCTTTCTCTTCCATTTACTGACTTTATCACACTTTCTTACTCATTATCATTCACTCAGTCTTTCATCCTTTCACTGCATTTGTTAATACAAGTCCTTCTTGAAACAATAATCCTAACAAATTAAAAAATACTATAACACACCCCTCATTTAATCAAAGTACTCACAGTAATATCACTAAGGAATAATACTTTTTTTTGTACATTATACATACCATATTTTATGTAAGTATCTTACAAGCAATGGGTGCATGTATGCACTTGATCCATCCCAAGTAAATGAGAGCAGCATATAAGACTATAAAGAGGCACAGATTTTAAAGACAATAAATTGACACAGTTTGGCTGAACATGAATCTATTTCTATGTATTTGTGAGCTGTCTGGCCACCACTTATCTAAATGTTAGTCAATCTAAGCAAACTAACAAATTAGATGTAATATTCAACATGGTGTTTTTGTTATGCAATGCAAGATTTGCTTACATTTCTTAATGTTTTAGCCATATTAATTGTAAACTGTATCTGGGTAGCAATAGCAAAGCCTGAAATTTTGAAAAAGAATTCTACATGTTGGTATGACTATAAAATTGTCAAGCAAGTGGCCTCTGGTTTCACTTTAAAAAATAAAACAAATAAATTGTAATATGTAACATCATTTCACAACACCATCAAAGTTATATACTTTTTAACATGTTAGGTGGGAGGGGGCCAGTCAATCAAGGGGACAGTGTTAACTCTTGAAAAATCTAAACTAGACCTTTCACAAAAGAACTCTTGAAAAATCTAAACTAAACTTTTCACAAAAGAACAGTTTTCATTGAGGCACTTTTTTGCACGCCCTGAAGTAGAGGACAGGATAATGGACTCAGGGAGGCAGGCACATATTTCTAAATATGGACGCTGGATTCCCATGGATGACTTATGATGGCTCTTATGGCACACACAGTCTCCTATCAAAAGGATAGCTGATGATCCCCTTGAAAGATGTCCAAATCATTCCATGGTCAGCCATTAATGGTCACTATCAGTATTTTTCATAAACACTTTGCTGAGGAAAATATAAAACTGGAGCCCAGTGAAAACGTGGACATTTCATCACAAATGTGCTTCACTGATGTACTATAACAGTGATGAATTATGTCAATTACCATCAACACAAACTACCAAATATATATCTGGTGGTATTAAATAGCTTCAAGTTTAACTAAAATCAAAGGACAGTATCATTCATTTTTATTAGAAAAGAGAGTTATCATATATCAGACTGGAGGAAAAGTTTGTAATGAGACGCATAAGAAAAAATCATACATAATTGCCATTTCCTACATTAGCGAGTTAGCATCGTGGGAATAGGGGAGAAAGAACACTGCCCACGTATTCTCTGCATGTCACAGAAGGCGACAAAAAGGGGTTGGAGCAGGGGGCTGGATATCCTTCCCTCCTGTTTTACTTTACATAAATGATATATCTCTTAATTTTCACAAAAGAATCTAATAAGAGCTTGACTTGGACTTCTTTCAGGTAATGAAATTGTCTAATGCCCTTGATCTTTTCATAATACCAATGGACAAAAGCTTTTTTGTGCATTATATGTTACCGACAAAAGCCTTTACCACATCATACCCAATCAGCATTGCTCAAAGAACTTTAAAGAAGCATAAGAATAAAAGATTAACAGCTCTTGCTATACCAGTATCTTAAGCTATAACATTCCATACATTCTTTCTGACAAAACATGAAAATATTACTATTCAGTGCACGAAAATATAATAACTAGTTTCCTGAGGCTGGTCCTACATAAGTATATATGACAACAATAAATGCAACAGACTAAAGACTTACTTCTCAATTCACCATGACCATGTAAAAGGGTGAATTGGTTATATTCCAGAAAAACTTTCTGTTTATGCACAGGGGACTAGTGTATTCCCATTGACTGGGCTTATATACACATGCCTGTGATGACTTTTCATAACCCAGGTCATTTTATGTACATATGAATTATCATCTTTATCTCATTAAATCACATCATTAGACTGTTATCTAGTTTGTAAATTTTACATTTGGATTTCAATATTTTAGTATCAAATAGCAAATATGACTGACAACAATCTCTCTGCTAAAGAGGTCAACATGAATATGGTTATAGGATATACAATATATCAGCATGCAACATACATACACACATACATAAATATAATACATATCATTTCTCTCTCTAAAGAAAAAAAAAACTGTACTCAAAAGGGATTGTAAACTAAAAATGTGGATAATTAAATACTATAAATACTGGTCATAAAAATAAAGGCGATGTTTAGTAGCCACATAAACTTAAGACATTTTCTCATACATTAACTGAGATTTGATTATCCTTACAATACAGGTTTGGATCTTTATAATCAACAGAGCCTTCATTGCAACAGGATGCAAGACAACAGTCTGAACCTTTTTTAGCTGATCAAAGTTGCTGTCACTGTTTTGTCTTGGTGGAAGAAATATTGCTTTGGTACACTGTTATTATTTTCATCGAGATACAGTGTTTAATAATTAAACACAGTGTCACTGGTTTTGTCTCTATGTATCTTAAAATGATCAGGTACACTGTTACTGATTTGTTTTAATGTAACTAACAATGATCTGGGTCATCATACATATTTCCTAGTATAACTTAATACGAGAAGGAACACCACTTCTACCTTGCCATGGCATACCAAATAATGCTTAAATACATTGCCACTTTTTGCTACAATGGAACAAGTATTGCTACAGTGCATTATAAATATTTGGTTTTTGGTAATTCATGGTGGTCAGATTCATTAGTTATTTTATCTTGATGAAACATATAATACTCTAGTCAACTCACTGCTTTGGCTTGATAGGATAAACAAACAATGTTTATGTTCACTGTTACTGCTTTCTCTCAGTGTAAGACATAATGAAAGGGTAAAATATCACTTCTCTGTTTTGGTGGAACAAAGATCACTGCTCAAGTCTACTCAAACTCTTTTACCTTGATGAAACAAAGTTTAAGTACTGTAAATTGCTTTCATTATCAAACAAGAAATGTTCAGCTTAAGAACACTGTTTAGGTACACTATCACTTCCTTGTCCTGGTACAGTTTATTACACTTTAATTCACTCTCAAAGCTAATTGGATGAAATGAAGTATAAAGAGACATCAACTTTTTTGGAACAAACACTTTTGCCAGTTTTGTGATTTAAAATAGTTGATATTTACAAACATAATTTACTGACAGAATAGCATGAGGAGTATACATAATAACTGATGTCAGAGGAGACACAGACAAGCACAGTCAAGCATACAGCCCTGCTTATCAAGGATGAATACAAGACGACTGTAGATCTTCTTGTTTTCATCTCATGTTTCTTACATCTTTACAGTGAAGGCTATATATTACGTTGCTGGACAGTAAATAAGTACAACACTTATAACAGAGGCCTGGACATGGAGTGAAACATTAAAATTATTCAAAGGAAATCAACATGATTCGCAACATACAATTTATCACAGGAACAGAATTAGAGAAGTGTGTTTCATTCATGATACCAAGACCAATTAATGCAGGGATATTGTGTGTATAAAATGTTTGTGACATTATATTAAAGTGTGAACGTGCCCAAGATTATATAATTTTCAACAGGACTGATGATGTATAAGAAACAGGAATGCCGAGACATCTTGGATATACTGAAAACTCTTGACTTAGCCACTAGGAAGAAACACATCTGGTCATTGAGAAGAAGGGCATTTTGGCCACTATGAAAAATTTTGACTTGTTAAGCAATAAGCAAGACAATAATGATTTTAAAAATGTTCTCTTATCCTAATTGTAATCCATTTTCTATTACTAGGAGGATACCAACAAGGCTTTCTCATACATGTTCATGATCAACATTAAATTCTCAGTAAATTCTCATCACCAGTGTCTTCCAGCTGGTTCCATCACCTAACAGCCATGTAATCTGGTCTAATCTTACAATATAATCATTCTAATCAGCATCTGATCTATCTTCTGACAGACAAGACCATACCTTTTGTGCCATAACTATTCTTTGGCACTTTTCACACATTGCTCTTGTCAGCCTAACATTTCTGTCTTCCCTGCATACCTGCCACTCTCCATCATCATTTCTAGTATCAAAAGGTTATAAATATACTTTGAGAGAAAGATGCATATTGGTGTAGTACTACAAGGGTTAAGATATAATTGCCACTGCTTTTGAGTTTTACAGTGAAAGCTCCAATTCAATGGACAGTTTATAACATACTTAACTTTGGATAGTCTTGTGAGTAGATTACAATGAAGATGTTGCATCATCAGACTTTTTTAAAATATCACTTACATGATATATAAAAAAAACTGTTTGCAGCTAGAAATGTCTTCTGGTCCACTGCACAGACACAGAGATAGATCCATCTTTGGTATCAGAGAAGGTATGCAGTGGTTCTTATAAAGCACAGGAAGCTTACAAACTGTTGCAATACCAGCTTCATGCAGTACTTCTAAGGTGATGCATTGGTATGACAAGCCTTGTAAGTGGTATATTTTGTCTCCTGGGTCTTTATAATACAGCCGAACTGTTTTCTATGACAGTAAGCAATATCATTCATTCATAGTACCTTCATGAAACAGTAGCATATTTGTTAAGGTCATTCGAACAAAATCAATTATAGACAGTATCATCTTGAAGATGCAGTAGACTCCTGTTAAGTTAGTATCCTTAATGCTTCTCTGAAGAAGGTGAAGATTCATCAAAGCCACTGGGGGCACCAGACATTTGCCTAGTACCTGTGTGAAGATGATGAGGTCTCATCAAAGCCTCTACCATTATGGATAACAAGGGGCTCTGGAGATATGGATGCTTTTGGAGCTTTTTTCTTTCTTGTTCTGCAGCAGATGAAGCTACAACACTCATCCTTCTTCTGGAGGATGAGCTTCTCATAGCCCACGCACACCATTACTACAACCATGATGATCGTGGAAATTCCTAGCACTAGGAAGATCCCCGTCAGGTTGTACAACTTGTTTTCTGAAATGTTATGACAGTTAGTTTTAGTGCTGCATGTAGACGAGAGATAATCAGTATTTCTAAACACCACATCTGAATTATGTTTCTGACATTCCAATGTATTCTTGCAAACTAAAACTAAGGAGGGCCAGTCTCATCTTGGTTACTGGAGATTACTGATAATAATCGTGTTCTTGGTTACTGGAGATTACTGATAATAATCGTGTCAACATTGTCCATTGTTAAATTTTTCAAGAACACTTGGTAGTCATCAGAAAATTACCTGACTTTTTCCCCACACTAAAATGTTATTTTACTTTACTGAATTTGTTTTGTGTTAAGATAAATTATTCAAAAACATTATGACACTGGCATCTTTGTTGTTACAAAAAATCATCTGATTAACCTAAATCAAAGGCAAGATTTCATCATCAGTGCAATAATCACAAAATTAATGCAATTTATGTATGTCTACAAAAAAATGTAATGGCATGACATTTGACATAATGCTTGTTACATCATAGGCCAAGCCATCATACTCAAGGCTACTAACGTCATGCTGAAGGAGTTAAGTTTCTTTGTTATTTCCCCAAGTGAAGTATCACTGCTTTGTTGCCAGAGTTACAACATTACCAGTGTAACAGAAAGGGGCCAAAGATTAACCCTCAGGGATAGAGCACCAATCTGGGCCACATTCTACGAGAGCCAAAGTACCGTCAGGGAAAGAGCACCGCCCAGGGGAACAACCTACAAGAACCCACAACTCACCTCCGTCATCGTTTCCCGTGAGGAAGGTCATCCTGGTGTAAGCTACTTTGTTACCTGTACTCTGGTAGCCGAGCGCCACCAGGGTGTACCGTCGCCGGCGGTACAACCCTCCCAGCCGATATGTGAAACTGCAAGATAGGCACATTCTGTAAGTTACATCTTTTTTACGTACATCTATAAGAATGTTCTGTAAGATCTCAAAGGTACATACTTTACAGTTTATTCTGTGAGACATGTACATTCTGTAAAGTACTTTCTTTAGATATATCTTATATGGTAAACTCTAAAGGTACATTCTCCAAGGAGAAAAAACCTGCTATCAAGACTAGGGAAAAAATAAACATGATTTTTATTCTTTTTATGGGAAACAGACATGCCAATACTGTAGACTTAAGGTTAGATTTTCAAAATCTAAAGATAAACAATTGCACATATTAATAAACTGATAAAATACTTATAAACTTAAGGCAAACAATGGAAGAGAAAAGCAAGTATAACAAAGGGGCATTACATGCAATAAGAAACAAAGAGGTAAAAACATGTGTATAGATGTGGTAAAGTGATGTGAAACATGTATGGAAGTAGGGTAGACTATCATTAAACAGGTGTTATAGCATGGTAAACTGAAAGAATACAGCAGAGGCCACTAACAGGAAAGCACTATGCAGGTGTGGTAAACATAGAGGAACAGAGAATTTAGATAGAGGACAAAAAATGATTCTGGTATAAACTGGAATGATATAGGTGTACAAGAGTGGTTGAGACAAACTTGCTGACAAGAAAGATTTATGGTGGGCTGGAAGGGTGCAGGAAAAAAGTGAAAAAATAGGCAATGTTGAAATATATGGTAGACTAAGGGTAGACAGTAAAAACGGACAGCAAACTATGAGTGGACAGACTATGGAAACACAGGTATGGCAAACAGAGCAAACAAGGACGGTGGAAACAATGGTAAACTGATCTGGCAGACAAGAAAAACAGGGATGGCATAGAATGTGGGTCCACACTTATGGCAAACTAACGGTAGACAATTGTGGCATGTGGTTTAAATTTTGTCAAACAAAGACAAGAGAGGCTCAGTAAACAAACCAAACGCTTGTACAAAGTACACAAACAAATGAGTAATGGTAAAATCCTATCTCATGTAATGACCTCCTTTAAACAACCTGCTTACACCAGTCTGACCTAACTACCTTAATACCCTTTACCTTAAACTAAGCCTCCTGACTTAATCAAGACCTACAATGACCTAATAGTGACCCTCTGGCTTATGAAAGACTCACTTAATTGTGCACTTACCAAAGACCATTCCAACTTATTTAAAGACACCCTAAATATACCCCAAAAATAACTTCGAATTACCCAAAATTCTTGACTCATCAGAAGGCCTTGACTTGCTCATGACCCCCCTTCCTACCTTGATACCCTCTGACTTACCCATGATAAGGGTGGCATTTCTCCCCATGGGTAACCCAGGACCCTCATTAATTACCCAAGACCCTCATGATTTACTCTCATAACTTACCCAGAACTCTCATGACTAACCAGGGACCCTCAAGACCTACCTCATAACTTATCCAGAATTCTCACGACTTACCCAAATACCCCAGAATCTCATGACACCAGAAACCCTCATGATTTACCCAAGATCCTCACGACTGATGCAGGACCACTATAACGCATTCAAGAACCTCTTAATTACCAAAGGTTCTTCTCATGAACCAAACAACCCACTTACTCACGATCCCTGGCCTTACTCATGACCCACCCTCATGTTTCACTCAAGCCCCCTGCCATCCGCCTCAAGACTTACCCAAGGCGTCCAGAGTTGGGGCTGTAGAGTGTGGTGGGGTCGAAACCCTTCCCGGCCGTGTTGATGTTTAAGGTGATGACGTGACGACTCCTGTCCACCGGGTCGTCATACGATACGACCACCTGCCGGAGAGATGCTCTCAGTGGGTGGGTGGGGGGGGGGAGGCTAGAGTTACTGGCATGGAAGGTCGTGGTGTGGGAGGTTCCCTTAAATGGAGGAAGTCGTACCGTAGGTGTTATTACTGGTTATGGTCGTGGAACGGGTGCTTTTGCTTCTAGTGGGGAGTCGTAGTGGAGGTGGTGCTGCAAGTGGGGGGAGGAGGGGGGGTGGGGTGGTTGTAGTGAGGGTAGTGCCTCTTGTGATAAGGGTCGTGGTGGGGTGTCGTCACCACTCGGGGTCGTAAGTCGTAAAATGATAAATGTACTGTCGTCTCCGTCGTTATCTTCTTTTAAACCGATCTCTAAGTGTGTCACACAGTCCGTCCAGCCTTCCGCTCTCTTCACATCACAGTTTATCATAGATCTAACTCGTTGGCTCGTAATCCTGTAACTATAGGACTGTTACGCAGTTAATGAGAGAGACCTGGCTAGTTTGTATCCTGCCCCGTCAACACGCAGGATGAGCAGGTATGCATTTCCAAAAGGTTTGGAAATAGTCTACAACAACCAAACATGTGAATGCAAAATTCTATACATGATAGCAAAATGAGTTCAAGACAGATGTGACTATACACACACACACACACACACACACACATATATATATATATATATATATATATATGAGACCAAATGAAATATTTAACGACAAAGTGTGAAGGCAGTTCTACAATCAAGGTTTCATTTGCCAGACGGTGAAATCAGTATAACATTTCATTCAATAATCAAAGTTGGGTATTGTAAATACAATAGCAAGAATTGATTCAATGAAATAAAACACTTTTTAAACCAGACCTGAAAACAGAAGACTTTGGACATCATTGATATAATCTGGAAATTGGTTCATATCAATACACTTTGAATTTTGGTATCACAGTCAAATATCATACATTATGAGGTAAAATTATTCAACTTCATAGTATGTTCAAAAACGAGGCTAACAAACAAACTATCTTCAATAATCTAACAGAAAATAAAGGAGTTGCATAATTCATGACAACCCAATGTTTCTTGGACTACAGCGTTCTAGAAATGACAGTACATACAGTTACATAATTAGTGAAGGATATGACACCGTCACATGCCTTATAATCAACACTCAGTGGTCCTGACTGGTACGTTTGCCAGTTGGTGGGTTGTTTAGTTCTACGAACTTTTATTTTTTTTATGTTCAAGGCTCCAGTCACGGACAAAGGTCCTCGTCGAGGCCGGGCCTTGATCGAGGCCGGGCCTTGATTGAAATAGAGAGAATTATGAAACGGAAAAAGAAAAGACATGGGAATGTACTTACGAACTCCTAAGAAAGTGAAAGACCTGTCTTTTGAAATGTGCCAGGTCACAGCTAATGGGAAAGACATGGGAAGGTAGAGAGTTCCAAAGCTTCGAAGCGTAGGGAAAGAAGCAGTTATCAAAACGGCCCACTCTTGGGTTGCCGATGGCTGGGGTCCTTACGGCCGTCAACGTCAAGCCATAAACCACTAACCCAAACATCTGTTAACAAGTTCGTCTGGCGTTTAAGGGTAATTCTACGACCACACACACACACACACACACACACACACATACACACACCTTCACTATGTACGCGACCCTTGATATACACAGAGACAGAGAGCGAGAGGACAAACGCAAGACTTACGGATCAAACAAATCATTACGTCTCGACCGAACAAGCAGAGCAGCAAATAATCTACCGACTCAGACGGGACGTCCCAACCGCAACACGATAAATATCTACAGGAGACGTGGCCGGCTGCCCAGCACTCGAGTAAAGGCAATAAATCAACGGACAAATAATCTACAATGGTAAATATCTTGAGAGCAACAGGCGGGTGGGGGAGGGGAAGGAGAAGAAAAGAAAAGAAAAACAAGACCACCCTCCCCTCCCGCCTCCATCCCCCCACCTGGGAGGAGCTTCTAATTGGGGGGGACCCTCTGGCGGGACACCCACTACCCCTCCCACCACTACCCCCCCCCTTCCCCCTACTGCAGCCGCAGCTCTATTATGATCTAACGTGCAAAATACAATTACTGTATCATGACACTGCGGTGGCGGCCCGGATGAGGGCGGTATTGACCGGCTCGTGTCTCTCTCTCTCTCTCTCTCTATTGCCCCTTACCTAAAATCTTCCTCTCTTCTTAGTACACGAAGCGGTAAATACAGATAAGAGATTTTACGACTCTTTGAACAGAGAGAGAGAGAGAGAGAGAGAGAGAGAGAGAGAGAGAGAGAGAGAGAGAGAGAGAGAGAGAGAGAAAAGATATAGAGAAAAGAGAACAGAAATTCTCCGTCTTTGTTCAGTGTTAATGGCATGAAATAACGCGATCATTTTGGCTCATAAAATGGCAAAATTCTGGCCTCTTTCTTTTTCTAAAGGTAATTTTCTCCGTCGTTTTTACACGTAAAGTGATTTTTCCAGCCCTTACCACATTTTCTCTTACATATCAAAGGAAAATACCTCTGGAACATACATTTTTTCTTCACGGGGGGAGTGGAAGTCAGATGTTATTTACAATGACAGTTCTAAGACTGTAAACACGTAGAATAAGGTTGTGAGTGTGAATCGCAAGCGTCCAGAGGGCTATCACTGTAAATGGCATGCGAATTTACATGCTGTAAATGAAGCATTCCCCGGCGATGAAGGCATCACTTTAAATGACACAAGCCCCCCCCCCCCCAGTGAACTGTCACTGTAAAAGACACGGTCTTCAGTGAAGTCACTGTAAATGACATAGATAAGCTGAACAGAGATAAAACAAGCCCGATTAACTGAGCCGATAGACTAGCCCGATTAACTAAACCGATAGACTAGGCCCGATCAACTTAGCCGATAGACTGGGCCCGATAAACTGAGCCAATAGACTGGGCCCGATAAACTGAGCCGATAGGCTACGCCCGATAAACTGAGCCAATAGACTGGGCCCGATAAACTGAGCCGATAGGCTACTCCCGATAAACTGAGCCAATAGACTGGGCCCGATAAACTGAGCCGATAGACTGGGCCCGATAAACTGAGCCAATAGATTGGGCCCGATAAACTGAGCCGATAGACTGGGCCCGATAAACTGAGTGATAACCCACACACGCCAGCACGCACACCACGCCCCTTAACCATTACCTGACCCGCTACCCCTAAACTCCTCTCCCTTTTAAACCCCCTTTGGAGAACTTCGTGTCCACGGCACTTAAGGGAAAGGCTCTCGAAATCAAATCTTAAATGGAACTGTAAAGCACGCGTGTGACGGATGTGCGTGTGTACGTGTGTGTGTGTGTGTCTCCGTGTGTGACGGATACACGCAAGCACGTAGAGAGAGAGAGAGAGAGAGAGAGAGAGAGAGAGAGAGAGAGAGAGAGAGAGAGAGAGAGAGAGAGAGA
>JAYMFT010037009.1:0-15758 GCA_038088735.1 Panulirus argus | reverse complement strand
TTTGCTCTCCAAGATAATGTTCTCTCCTTCCACACATTTTTCATCGCTCCCAGAACCCTCGCCCCCTACCCCACCCTGTGACTCACTTCCGCTTCCATGGTTCCATTTGCTGCCAAATCCACTCCTAGATATCTAAAACACATCACTTCCTCCAATTTTTTCCCATTCAAACTCACTCATGGTAATAGGGGAGAAAGAGTACTTCCCATGTATTCCTTGCGTGTTGTAAAAGGCAGCTGAAAGGGGAGGGATGGGCAGGCTGGAAATCCTCCCCTCCTGTTTTCACTTTTCCTAAAGAAGGAACAGAGAAGGGACCAAGTGAGGATTTTCCCTCTAAGGCTTAGTCCTCTGTTCTTAACACTAACTCACTCACATGGGAAATGGTGAATATGCATGAAAAAATAAATATATATATACCTTAATGATTTGCACTCCTTCCCTGTAAGTGCCACTCAAATGCATCCCCTTTTTTCATTAACTAGCAACTTTGTCTTCATTCCACCACCCACTACCCTTTCCAATCTGCCCACCCCCCCACCTTTCACATGCCACATGCATGTCTCACACATGTCAGCATTGCATCCCTATATACTTCCCATTCCTAACTTACTCCTCTTGCTTCTTCTCACCGTTTGCAATTCTACAATCAACCTCTCCACTTATTTCTTCACATAAGTCTCTTTCCAAGCTTACTCTCACCACTCTCTTCTCTCTGACATTGTTCCTCTTTACTTAAACTTCTAGAAAACTTCACCCTTGCCTCCACAAGATAGTGATCAAATGCCCCACCAACTGCCCTTTTCAGCATATTTACATCCAGAAGTCTCTATTTTACAGGCTTATGAATTAATGCATAAACCAATAATGCCTGCTGACCATCTTTCCTGTTCTCATATGTATACTTGTCTCTCCAAGTTTTTAGTCCTGCCATCTTCTTACAAGCACGACACATCTAATCATACCTTGCTTATCATTATTACTTTTTTCACATAAGTACTCTTTTCAATTCCCATCTGGTCTAACATTTATAACATCATCATGGCTTTTCCCTCTCTCTGAGATCTACCTCTTCTTCTGTTCATTATACCATCATTCGTGGTCTCTGTAGTAACCTGTCCTCAGTTGAACGCCATCTGTTTAGTACCTCTCCTAATATCTTACTTCTGTCTGAGACACAGTTTTCTAGTGATGTTCACACCAGTTCCTTATAAAGATTCTTGTCTGACTTTCCTCGGGTAAATTACTGTCTCTTGTGTAGTGTTTGTCTCCACCAAAAGCATAGCAAATGTTGTTGCAGGAATGCAAGCATTTATCCCCTCTTGCTCCAGGACAACCTGTTCTTCCAATCCATAGTTTAACCATTCCTGTTTTGAAGCCATTCAGGCAAGGGATCAGGATGATTGGGCTTGGAAAAACCCTCTTTCCTGCAACTCCCATTCAATATTTATCGCAGCCTGTACATTATCCATGAGGCAAAGTATTCCTTTATTCAAATGAAGTGCAATAACTTCTCCGCTTCATTCAGTGATAGGTCTTTCTGGTTTTTCACTTTTCTGTTCTGATGGTACTATAGCTGTCTCTACTATAGACAGAGCAACTCTTTTTGGTTCCAATTTCTCTTCAGACTCTATATTGGATGACTTTAACTTTCCTTCACCCTCTGATGCTCCTCTTACTAATCCTATAACTCTTCTTGTAATCTCTTTTTGGATTGTCTGTAAAACATTTCTTTCTTTGAACACAAGCAAGGCTTATAGTCCTGATGGCATCCATCCCTTTGTATGAAAAGAGTGTGCCTTTGAATTTACACCTGTGCTGGCTCATCTGCTCTATTTCTGTTCAAAAACCAGAACTTTTCTTTCTTCTTGTAAGCATGCATTGATACTCCCCATCTTTAAGAAGAGTGAACGTTCTAACCCCTCTAAGTACATTCCTGTTGCTTTGACATCTACCATTTCCAAGGTCTTTGAATGTCTCCTCAATTTCCATATCCTCAGACATCTTGTATCTCACAGTCTTCTCTCTGATCAGCAGTATGACTTCCATAAGGTGAGATCTACTAGTGATATTTTCCCTATCACGCTAATGTCTGGTCATCATCCCAAAAAGATTTTAGATAATACTATGCAGTTGCCCTTGACATATCCAAAGCTTTTGACAAGATATGGCATCGGGGTCTCATCTCTAAGCTCCCTTCATTTAGCTTCCCTCCTTCTCTTTGTTTCCTCATGTCTAGCTTCCTCTCTGGCCAATCTAACTCCATGATCGTTGATGGATCAGCCTCTCCCCTTTTCTTCATCAACAGCAGTTTCACTAAAAGTTCAGTCCTTTCCCTACACTTTTTCTCCTTTTTATCAATGATTTCCTTTCTACAAATAACTTAATGCACTCATACACTGATGACTCAACGTCAATCAGTTCTGCTCCTTGTTCTCTCACTTGATCTGCATCTCTTCTCGACACAATTTCATCAATAAACAAGGACTTGGACAGGATACCTCACTAGTTAGAAAAAAATTTGGTTTAGTTTGATTTCTCATCTCTCTATTGAAAATTCCTCACAACTTTTCTCTCACCTTTAATGGTTCTGTAATTCCACTTCCTGACTCAATGAACACATTTGGTATTACTGTAATAGCCACTCTATCTTGTAAACCCAACTTTACAGAAGTAGCTAAGTCTGCCTCTTAGAAACTGGGAGTCCTATTTATGTGTCAGAATTTCTTTTCCTCCGAACAGTTTCACCATTTAAACATAGGATTAATCGATCCTTGAATGGAGTACTGCTTTCACATCTGGGATGGCTCTAGCTCTACATCCATACTTGACAGGGTAAGTCAAAAGCCGTCCTACTTATAAACTCTACCAAGCCAACTTCAAAATTTGACCCACTTGCCCTATGCCACGATGATGGCTCACTCTCCAACTTCTATAAGGATTACTTTGGTTTTTGCTCCTGAGAGCTGGCTGCTTGTGTGCCCCCACCACTGGCTAGACTAACAATACTCAATAAGCTGCTGCATCACATGATTACTGTGTGCCCGTTGGCAACTCAAGGATGGGTCGTATTAGTAGCTGTTTCTTTCTTCAAAGCTTTGGAACTCTCTGTCCTTTCATCTCTTTCCCAGTAACTATGACCTGGCATATTTTAAAAACAGGTTTTTCACTTCCTCTAAGATGTATAAATACTTTACCATGTCTCTTCTTTTTCCCTTTCATAAACTTCTTTGTATTTCAAGGCCTGGCCTTGATGTGGGCTTTTGTCCATGACTGGTGCCTCAACCATAAAAAACTGCATAAGACTGTTATACATCACAAAACTCCTGCCACCAAGTTAATTGACTAGCAGTCTTTCTGCAGTGTTATGCCACGTAACAATTGTCCTAGAATTCTTTCATATATTGCAATGAAAAACTTTGCATCTGATGAGCTTGGAAGGCTTCATTGCTGGCATCCAGATATTACCAGGTAGCTATTTATTCCTCTCTTTGTGTATGGAAAAGTTATGCTTCTATATAATTGCTTTTTTTGTCACAAAGTGTACTGAGCTAGCAAAGTAGGCTTATAATGTTAACATATTTTGTTGTTTTGTAACTCTAATAATTCTAACCAGCTATGTTGTGTTTTATTTGCATGATAGCCTCAAGTGATAACCAGTAAAAATATGCATCATATCCATATTCTGATGTTTATGATACTATATGAGCTTATTTGAGAGTAGCTTAGTCACTTTTTGTGGAGATAATTTTCCCTGAGTTTGATTGATCCCATAAACTGTTTTATCTCTTTCCTTTCTTTCTTTCAAGGTATGAAAACCCAAAGATCTGGCCTTCTAGATGCAGTAGCAGAAGTATAGCAGGAATGGGATTGGATGACTGCAATTTTACTTGTAGAACTGGTAGCTTTCGAAGAATGCTTAAGCAGTGTCCAGTATATTAAGATTCTTGAAGACGTTATGATACCCGTGTTCAGCCACTGCTGACACCTTAACCACTACTAGTATACATAGTTATGGACAATAACCCTATGCACAATGCCTTCATTGGAAGATGATGGTTCCAGCAACATCCCCACATCATTGGCATTCAGTATCTAGCAAAAATACCAGACTTGAATCCTCGTCAGAATGTTTGACATAGAAGAGGGATACAAACTATCAGAAGTAAAGATGACTCAGCATCTCATGCTGTTTGCATATTAAGGAAAACGTATGGAAAAAGTAGAGGTTGACAGCTGTATGTGAAAGACTCATATAATCGGTGCCTAAAAGGTTGGAGAAAGTAATAGACAACAGGGGCTCAGACTCTCAATTTATTCATGTATTCATTTACTATTAGTAGATTAGTGCAAGATCAGTTTTAATCATTATGAAATCATTCATCCATAAAACAAAAGATTTGAGCTGAAGATGCACTATGACCTTAGATATATGTTTTTGTTAGTGTTTTTTTTTTTTCATGGTATTTTAAAGAAAATTAATGGCCAATTATGATGCTCTGAAGGTATTGTATTTTTTCAGCACCAAGTAAGAGAATGTAAGACATTAAAGATTTCCATTTGATGATTATTTGTCATTTAGGGGAAAAACTGATGCTTAGATGAATTGCTAACTTCTGTGTATGCTTAATCAGTTAATGATTATTTTGGAGCAGCAAACACCTTTCATATTGTTCTAAAAGTAATACAAAAAGGAATGAGCCATATCCAGCATTGTCGTTATCTAGAAGTAAGTGTTATTTGGATTGGGTTTGTAAATATATTGATCTTCAGTGCCAGATACTGCTGTTTGAACAAATTATACTGGCAACAGTGATATCACTTCCTAGGCAGATTATATATATTTTTATTTCTTTCTTAAAAATTAACATGGCATTTTTTGCTGTTTTTTCATATTTTCTTCTGATATATGTCTACCTATTATTTACCCTATAGTTACAACACTAATTCTTCTTCGTTGTAACAGTCCTGTACTTGATATGCATTTTTTTCTGTGTAATTGCATTTCACAATTCCATATCACAGTTTATTTGTTTCTTCATTTTTAGTCTTTTTCACAACTCTTTGGCTCTATCTTCAATACTAATTTCATTCTCCCCCCCATTTGCAAATTTACTGTGCCTTGTATGCAATATCTCTTTATACTTTTTTCAGTATGTCCTTTACATATAGATATTGATTATGCCTTACATTATGCTCACTTCTTCATTGCTGGGATCTTCAAAGGCTACATACCACTTGGTAATCTAACACTCCAGTTTTAATACCTCTTTATTATAGGGTCCATCTTCCTTCTTTATTTTATGCTACTGTTCACTGTTTTGTAATTCAGAAGTGCCATACTGGAACAACTAGCATTAAATCAGGCTTAAATCAGGATTCTTTTTATACCTTAAGATTTCTTTGTGATGAACAAACTTCATTCTTTGCTATAATCCATCCAAGTACTTTCCAAATCTTTGCATTAAAGCCTCCCTTTGGGGCAGTCATGTCACCCTCCCTTAATTGTACATTTTAAAACATTTTTCACTGATTGTCTGTTGGTGCATTTATTACCGTTATCATGAACATAATTGTTATTGATGCCATTTTTATCTGTATTGAGCTGAGGGTAGTTAATTTTCACTCACGTGTATTTCTTCCAGATACCTTTCACACATAGTTACTCTCACTTGCATAACCTCCATTTTCACATCTAATATGATCCTCATCACATCATCCAGTAATACTTTTTCTTCAGCTGTCCCATTTTATTTCATATCACTAAAACCTGTTATTTCCAGGTTACTATCCTCAGACATACACCAGAATTAATTTTGGAGTTTATTTATGTAGAGGTGAAGAACTGGAAGTGCATTGAGAAATCCAGTGAACGAGAACAGTTTAAGCATAGTGTATAGAAAAAGCTTGTGTGATGGATGGCTTGTTCTAATTCTAATCTATAGCTGTGCCACCTGTGTTTTCATAGGTCCAGGTAGGTAGACAAGAAGAGCAGCAAAATTCATAACCAGACTTTAGTTGAAAGTAAGAGACTTGGCAGATTAAGGAATGGAGATTTAGAAAGATATGTGTTGTAAAGAGATCTTGAGAAAGGCACATGGGTTAGCACCTTTGTAGATGACATGTCCTTGTAGGACATACGGAAAGTGATAGTTCTCTGAAGATATACAGTAATATGGCTGAAGTCACAGTTTGATAGTTTTGTGAAGATATATGGTAACATGGTTGAAGTCACAGTTATGTGATGATATATGGTAATATGACTGAAGTCACAAGAAGAGGAAGACCATGGAAGAATAGCAGATGTAGTCAGTATATTGTTAAAGATAACAGGTATTTCAGGTGAAGTTGTCAGTGGAATGATTCTGCAAGTCTGCAGAAGCGTAATTGCTCATCTTTCTTCTGTTATATTTCAGGAATTGTTATCGCCACAGATCTGCAGCATTGACATACTACAGCTTTACATGGTAAAGCCTGTTCTGAATATCTATCTAATCCAGTATTTCATATCTCTAGGTACCAAGCTGGCTGGTTTAGACCTGCCCGAAGAATAGAGCAACCAAGACCAGCTAATGAGAATGATATCAATGATATCCAGGATGACAGAAATAATAATATTAACAACAACAACAATAATAATGAGATTCCAGAAGGGCTGAGAAATCAGGAAGAACCACCAGTAGCTGGCTTCAATCAAGAAAATGCTGCCAGCAATGAAGCTGTAAATAATGAGGGTACAGACAGGGTAGTGGAGGAAATACCTGTGCGACCTTCTATCTTGGCTCTCTCATGGACATTCCTAACAACATTTTTCACATCTCTGATTCCTGAACAACCTCAAGCAATTTAGATTGAGCCATTGTAGCTATATTGGCATTAGTCTGTAGCCCACTGTCTGCAGTATAACAGTCATGAATGTATTTCAACATTTTGAGAAGCCTCATGAGGAGCTGGTCTTTGGATTCCTACATATGAAAATTTACTTGTGTTTGTTCTTGTTAGAAATTTTGGATTTGGACACAACAGCTTTACTTGAATATAAAAGCACCTGTATAGTGTAAGTTTTTCAAATTGAAGCTTGAAAGACCTATATTGGTTTTGGGTACCTATTTGACAGATATATATCATATATTGTATAAATGTAAAGAACTGAGAAATTATCTGAATGCATTCCTGCAATCCATTATCAATGCTCTGGAGTGATCATCAATTATTTGTTTAGTTTTCTCTGTGTGCTGGAGTTTGTGCACATTAAAGTATTGTATTTCCTTTTGTTTATAGTCTTTATGTTACCAACAAACTGAAATCACATGATATAGGTGTGCAGATGGGTCATTAACACCTAACTTTATCACATACAAAAAAGTTGTGTGTAGTGATAGAGGACTGGCATTAAATGGAAAAGTTACATTGTTTAACAAGGCAAAAGAAAATGAATGTAATTTTGAGGTGTAATTTCTTTGTGCTGGTGATGTCTAATATGTAGAGCTTCATTACAGTCTTTCTTTTGTAGCTTTAGTGAATTTGGATTGTCATACTCAGAGATGATATAAGTCTTCAATATATTCACTGCAAGATGGCTCATGTAAAACCTTCCTTAAACAATATAGCTATTGGCCATCTTAAAACAAAGAAGTGTAAAAGACTCTTCATTGGTTCTTGAAACATTTGCTACTACTGTTTGTAGTTTGGGTGTGAGGTAAATGAATTAATTCCATGTTCTGAATACTTGGATTTGGATAGAGTAGAATAAATGAATTGAATGATATTTATCTCAGAGGTATACAAAAGAAAGAAAGTAGAACTGAGGAAGCAAGAGTTTTGTTAAACTGACCTTCTCTTTGTATAATTATATAGAATATGAATAAACTGTTTGTAGCGAACTTTGTTAAACAATGTGATCTAGAGAGCCCAGTTTTCTGCACCTTGAACATAATAATGAACCCTCCTAGCATTGATATCCAGTATTGCAGCATAAAAGGCTTTCTAAAGTGTATCTATGGCCAGTAGATATATGAAGATTGATGTTGTGATATATATATACATATATATAGCACTCCCCTTGTGAAGGATTCAACAGTTTTTTTGATAATGAAGCTGGAAATGTATCCCCCAGTTATTCCTCTTGTTTTGTACATGGAGTTGGAATTTATCCTACTTCACGTAAGAAGAAGCCATTCTAACCAAGTTAATAGTTTGATGCTTAAAAGTTCCATCTCTCATGTATAGTAGAGTTACCAGACAATAAAGATTATCATTAAGCGCATTAATACTGTAAAGTTTGCCCATTTGTCTTCCATGTTGTTATTCTTCCTTTTTTGCCAAATTTGTATTCAAATTGATTGATATTACCATACAGAAGGAAGGAAAGTAGGGACATATGTGAATTCTTATTGCCAGTTTATTAATAATCCATTTGGTATACAATGAAGGAATGGGGAGCATTTCAAGTAGATTTCAAGTGAGGAGAAAGTTTGATACCTTTATACTGTTTGCTCTATTCACCATAAATATGGACAAATTGCAGTCCTCAAGACTTGCTTTTGTGCTTACTTCATGTTAGATACTTAAAAGTGAATATATGTAATGGATGTCTTACAGCTAACAACTAAAAGTTCAAGAAATTGTTTTTGTTAATAATGACTATCTTTGATTTTTTTTTTTTTTTTTTTTTTTTTTTTTTTTTTTTTTTTTTTTTTTTTCCCCACTGCCTGAAATTGTAGACATTGACTGGCCTTTAGGACTCATTTCGACAGATTTTCTTCAAACGTTGACAACCATCTCCCCATAGTTAAGGGCCAGCTGTACTGAGGTGTCATGTAATGATCTTATTTATTGTCGTAAGTACATATATGTAGCCTAAATATTTCATGCATTTGGTGAAAAACAGCTTCGAAAGAAATTTGTATTCTTCACACCAGTTTTCCTATAGAAAGTCCTTTATCAGATCCTCTCCTGGAACACATGGGGTTTTATAATTTCCACTATATTTTTCTGTGATTACTAAGGATATAGATTATATTTATTTTATAGTATTGTGTTAATTGTGTAAAGTTAAATGGATTCTGCATAAAGAAAGATTTTTTTGATGAGACAAGGTCTTGGATGTTGGAAAGTTTGCTTACGTACACTTTTTGTATGGAGTCACTTATATAATGTTATTGTAAAAAAATGCTTTATATTGTAAATCACGCATGAAAGTGTACTGTACAGATAATAAAGCTCAAAATAATAAGAACGTGTTTGATACTCCCCCCCCCCAAAAAAAAAATGCAATTTAGTTTTTATCAATGAAGTATTTGTTTTTGATAATGAACATTCAGACCGTTCCTTTGATTACACTATGGTGATGAAATATTGAAGTAAATGCAAAAGTGCGTTTTGTATCAACAGACCCCAAGGTATCGTAAAAACCAATATTCCCAGATTTTTTAACAGCAAGGCCACGAGGCCATGGAGGAAAGGTGGCAAGGAGAGGGAGGAGGAGGAGGTTGGTTGTGCCTGAGAGCCGTGCCTGCCTGCCTGGCCACCATTGCCAACACACTATCACTCAATTTTTACTGTGCTTGCACATTTATGGTGGGCAAATTTAGTAGCAATAATGGGAAAGCAGTAGCTATGCAGTGAAAAAAAGTACTTCAGAGTTAATTTGAAAGTTCCCTCGTGTTGCTGGAGTTCATAAAAATGTGCGAGAAGTTAGCCAAACTCGCGAATCATGAAGCAAATGTGACCGAGTGTCCAGTCCCCCCGTCTTCTTTCCTTCCTCGGGCCCATCGATGCTTTCCCGCACGGTGATTGGCCAGCAGAGAGTTACCTCAATTCTGATTGGCTGCGAGAAGCACCGAAGACAAAGCCATTTTGTAAACAAACATTCAGCTGACAGACGCCGGACGGCCGATCAATGGCATCTTTTAGTATTTTTCTCCTCACTTAATGGAAGTGTGTTACAGAGAACAAGTTGCGATACCCATGACTGATCAGGGTGAACATAGTGATGATGAAAAAAGACACCGTATTGATCCCATTCCTATTGGCGATAACATGGAGTTGAAAGTCACGACTGAACCCAACCAAGCCCAGGTTGACCAAAGTGATGGTGGCTGTGAGGCTGGAGCTCGAGCTACAAATATGGGCCCTGAAGCTGTGATACAAAGCCCTGGTGGTGAACTTAATGGACATATTAGTGAGAATACAACTGGTAAAAGTGATTCGGTCTATGACTTTGATCCGGATACAGAGGGGGAGATGCCCCCTGCCATGGAGGACTCCTCTGATGCCTCCCCAGATAAACAAAGTGAGAGAAGTGAAACTTCTGACAGTAATGTTAAAAATGAGCCAGAGCTTGAAACTCTTGATGACTCTGAAATGGCAGAGGAGGAGTCTGTTTCAGAGTCCTATGATGGTTCTGAATACCCTTTGGAAACTGATGATGGTGTAAATGACAGTTATGAATGCATTCCAAGGCGTGGTAGGGGGCGACCTAGAGGGAGCAAGAACAGAGTAGATGGTGAAAGGGGACGTGGTAGAGGGTTCAAGTTCAGAAGAATATCAGAAGATCGTACCTGTACAGCGTATGACCTACGCAACATTCCAGACCCATTTGCGAATCAACGGAGAGGGCGACCCCGAAGCAGATTCATTGTTGATCTTGGGGAGCAGAACCATGAAGTTTGGACAAAGTCTAAAGAGGAACTTAATATATCTGATGCAGAACTCACAACTTTGTTGTTAAGTTTGTAAGTTGATTACGGATGTTCCTCCAAACGATAAGTAGTTAGTGTAATAGAATTTCTATTTTCCCACATGGATGTATTAGGTTACTGAAGCCCAGAAGGAGTAGTGATTTGTTGCATATAAATTCTGAAGTAAGTGATATTGTCCTTAATTTTTATGATATGTTAACAGAAAAAGATAAATTTATCAGTCTCTACAGTCTAAAAATAGGTGATTATATAGTTTAAGAAATATCTAGGATTGTGAACATTTATTTCATTTTATAGCACTTTTTAAAGTATAATGTGACCAAGGGAGTATGATTTAGAACATCAGTCAATCCTGTGGTTAATAACATGGTAGTTGGGATGGCTTTGGAGATCAGAGAAAATTTGGGGTTAATTAGCAGTTTTGTTTGTGGTGATAGTAGATATTTAAAGTGAACTGAGACCTGGGAATGTGTTTTGGAGTATTATTTTAAGTCCAGTGATAAATGGTAATTTGAAAATTGAGAGGGTAATGCAGAATAAGGAAAAGTTGAGGTTAATTAGCATAAAAGTAGATGCCTTAAAAATCATTAGAATCTACAACACCAACATCCCTTAATAGCCAAGATTTGTAGTAGAAATAAACTGACAGCAGGTTGTTGAGCTGGTGTAGATTGCATGTTCTGGTTGCTTGTAAGGATGTTAGGCTGTGTTTCTGTTTTGTTGTCTGTATTTCACATTTTAGGGCTGTTGGCAAGTGTTTTGCATATTTCAGCAATAGCACTGAAAAGTAAGGTTTATATTGGCTACATGGGCTGGGGTTAGGTAAGGTTTTATCCTACTTTTAATTTTAGTAACCCCATATTTTCTCTGATTCTCCAAGCCATTCTTACTACCACTTAACATATTTACTTTTATACAGTGAAAAAATAAAGGCATGCTCACCTGGTCTGCATTTATACTAAATGCAATGTATCATAACAAAATGAAATTAATAGTATTCTTGTATGATTCAGTATGTCCCTAAAACTCATAATTACTTGAAATTTTTTATGTAGGCAGTGGAAGGATGGGTAAAATTGTAGAAAACTTTTGCAAACTTATTTCTGGGTTGATCCCATATTTTTCTTTGAATTCCACTTATTTCTTTCAGTCTTAGATACTTTGTGTGGTAATTCTTGACAGATCTCTTTTTCAGTAAGGCATTTAATCAATGCTTAGCAAATATTTAATCATGAAGTAGTTTAGGTGGAATATAGAAAATTAGTAGATCGTGATATTAAGCAGTGTGTGCATTTTAGAATTTTACAGATGTGGTAAATACTTTAGAATTGCTTTAATAGTATAAGAGTGGTGGATGAATCAAGTAAATTAACTGAGGACGTAGTTTATGCAAACAGCATACATAAACTTAAGAGGGTGTATGACAGAATGTTCAAGAGATAGGGCTACATGTAAAACTCCCTCCTCTTACAGTACAAAATGGTAATTACAAATTAAGAATAGGTAATTACATGGGCCATAGATTGTGATCTGAACATCTTGTAACTTAACAGAATGCTTGGTATACTCATTGAAAGTTTAAAGGTTATTTGTTTGTAAAGTACATGAGTATATATGGTATACAACAAGTTGATAAGCATTTACTGGAACTGTTTACTGGAAACTCATGCTTTTAATCAGCAATCATCTTGAATGTGTGGGACCACAGAATTTGAGGGGTTTAGGATTTTATGAATTACTCTCCTTTCTTACCAGATTCCAGGTGGACTTAATGTCATCAGTTGCTGGTCTCTCACACAGTCTCCTCCACTTGTATCTGTCCTTTTATTTTGTTATTTTCAACTTCTCCTAGTATCTTCCCTCTTTTAGAATCATGGAATTTTAATATTCTATGTGTAGGAAAAAATTAGAACATCAGGATTTTGTTGTTTCATCAGCCAGGGATATACATATGTTGACCATTACTTTTATACAGTATACTATAAGGTCATGTAAATAAAGTATATTATTGATATTGTAGTGAATATCAAGACTAGTTCTGCAGGAAACATTGAAATTTCTAGATTTAACTTCTACAGGTTGTAGAATTAATTGTTAAATATAAGGTCATGAGATGTAGGAATAAAAAGGGAAATGCATGGTGGATAGATGAGATTAGAAATGCTGGGATGATGAGAAAAGCATATGGTAGATTGCTTGCAAGGAATGTACTAGTGGAAGTTCAGCAAAGAAGGAAAGAATATAAGATGTGTAAGTGGAATGTTAAGAATCTGATAGAGGAAAGCAAAGAAAGAGTTGATGAAGATTTTGAAAGAAAGTTGTTTGAAAAGTTCAGGGAAAATAAGAAATTGTACTGGAAGTAGGTGAAAAAGAAAAGAGATGAATGTAAAGAAGTAACTAAGTAAGGAAGGGGAGTTGCTGAATTAAAAGGAGTTAGTGAAAGGAAGGTGGAAGGAGTCTTTTGAAGAACTAATGAATGTGGGAGAAGGGAGGCAGCAATTGTTACATGCATGGGTATGGAGGATGGAAGGAAGAGGAAACAAATGCAAGGGCCAGTAACAAGAAGGGAGGTAGAAAGGGCAATAATGAGGCTGAAAGTAGGAAAGACACCTGGTGTGGTTGAGATTATAGCTGAAATGCTGAAGTATGGGGTAGAAGGTGTGATTGAGTGGTAAAATTTGATATGTAATTTAGCATGGAACAGAAGGTTGTGCCTGAGGATTGGATGAAAGCTCTTACTGGTCCTTTATTCAAAGGAAGAGGTGCTATGGATGTATGCAGCAAATATAGGGGAATAAATCTGTTAAGTATACCAGGAAAACAATATGCAAGAGTGTTGATTGAGTGGTTAATAGAAGTAACTGAGTGCAGAATAAGTGTGAAGCAAGGGGATTTTCGGAAAGGTAGAGGATGTGTGCATCGGATTTTTATGGTGAAAATTACTGTGGAAAGGTATCTAGCAAAAGATAAGTTGTATGCAGCTTTGATGGATCTGGAGAAAGCATATGACAGTTGATTAGAGTGCTTTATGGGATTTGTAAAGGATATATGGGGTAGGGTGACAACTGTTGGATGATGTGAAAGCCTTTCATAGAGAAGTAAATGCATATGTTAGAGTGGATGGAGAGTTAAGCAAAAATTCCAGCATACATCTGGGTGTGAGATAGGGCTGTGTGATATCACTATGGATTTTTAACGTATATATAGATGTAGTGATGAGAGAAGTAATGGAGTATGGCAGAGGTATGGTGGCTGGTGACAAGCCAGTTTGCAGATGATACTGTGTTGTTTGCTGGGAGTGAAGAGAAGTTGCTGAAGGTTATAAGAGTGCTGTATTATGTGTGTAAGCTTATATGTTTGAAGGTAAATATGAGTAAAAGTAAAGTAATAGTGTTTGAAAGGAAACAGATTTTGTAAAACCCAATAAAGTGAAAGAAGAAAGTGCACTTAACTGTGTTATAGATGGGGGTTAGAGAGAGAGGGAGAGAGAGAAAGACTGGAGGAAGTGAGAGAACTTAAGTATTTAGGAGCTATCTTGGGTAAGTTTGGTGATATAGATGGAGAGATAAAGGAGAGAGCAGTACAGGGGAGAAGAGTCATGGATACCTTAATAGATTAATGAAGGGTAAAGGTGTATGGAAGTGAAGAAAGGATTGAGGGACAGCAGAGTCCTCCAAACCAAACCTATGCAGCCAAAACATGGACATAGAATGAGTCACAGAAGTCAGTAATCCAGGCTGTGGAAATGAGCTATTTGAGAGAAGCATGTAGTATGGCTAGATGGAATAAAGAAAGAAATGAAGGGGTGTATGCGAGATGTGGTATGGTAGGGAATGCAAAAGGAATGAATTGTGGTGTGGTAGAGTGGGTGAAACATAATACTTTGAGGTGGTTTGGGCATATTAAAAGAATGCAAGATGGGGAGTTAACGAAGAGAGTGTATGGCAGTACAGTTAAAGGGTACAGTATGAAAGGAAGACCACCTGTGACATGGGGAAATATTGTAGAAGAATACTGGAGAGAGAGATTGTGTATACAAAAGAGGCATGTAATGACAGGGATAAGTGGAGACTTTTGCTGTGGCCACTCTCTTGATAGGAGTTCCTGGAGGGATTAGGCATCGGAGATATAGATAGATAAAATAAACTTTTACATCAGGGTAATTATAAACTTTCCTTCAACCATCTCACTTTTGTTTGCTTCATAATGGTTCTGGAGGTTAACCCCCCCCCCCTCAACACACACACACACACACACACACACACACACACACACACACACACACACAGAGCACAAAAAGAAGTTTCTGTGTTGCTCCTTTGGTTCATCAGGCTGTTGTATGCTACAGCCTGCATCCCTAAGTAACAACTAGATTCTGGTAGGTCATGTAAACTTTCTAAATACTTATCTTGGGCCTTCTAAATTTTGTGGATTAAGTGATCTCATATAGAGTTATAGCAAATTGTTTTGGAGCTGGGATAAAAAGAATTTTCATAAAAATCCTAACCAGAACCAGCATGAAGAGGTATTTGTATGTCTCTGTTTTATGCCATAAACATACAGGTATTTGCTAAAGCTATCTCCGACTGCAGCATCCAAATGTAGTCATTTCAAGAGATTTTTGATGTGTGTGTGTATGTATATATTTATATTTATTTGTTATACTTGATCGCTGTTTCCCATGTCAGTGAGGTAGCGCCAGGAAACAGATGAAGAAAGACCCATTCTCCCATATACACACATATATACATACATGCACATATATGCACAGTACATACATGTACATACCAACATATTCATATATACATGCACATACACATGTACACATTCACACTTGGTTGCCCCCATACATACCTGATGCCACCCTGCCCCACAGGAAGTAGCTATCGCCACCCCTTGTGCCATCAAGGTAGCGCCAGGAAACAGACAAAATGGCCACATTCACTTACACTCAGTCTGTAGCTGTCATGTGTAATGCACTGAAACCACAGCTCCCTATCCACATCCAGGCCCCACTGACCTTTCCATGGTTTACCCCAGACGCTTCACATGCCCTGG
>JAYMFT010036998.1:0-15758 GCA_038088735.1 Panulirus argus | reverse complement strand
TTTCCCACGTATTCCCTGCGTGTCGTAGAAGGCGACTAAAAGGGGTGGGAGTGGGGGGGGGGTCGGGGCTGGAAATCCTCTCCTCCTATTTTCACTTTTCCAAAAGAAGGAACAGAGAAGGGGGCCAAGTGAGGAATTCTTCCCTCTAAGGATCTGTCCTCTGTTGATTTACTTATTTTTTTATTGATTGATCTGTTAATTTATTTATCTATTGATTATTATTATCGTCGTTGATATTATTATTCGTTTCACGAAGAGTGTACTTCGCTTCGTCCACTGACGATGATACAGCCTTGTCGGAGATTACTTTCCACCCGCAGTGTAACCACATGTAGGTGGACAGAGGCCAGTAAGACCTTAAATGGGAGGGACCTGAGAAACGGGAATCCACCCCTCATTGTCTTTAGATTTTTAAATGTTAGAACAGAAGAAAGAGCCGAGCGAGGGGCGATCCTCCTCTTAGAAGGCTTGGATTTGGGTACTGGGATGTCTGAATAAGTGTGGCTGTAACCAGGATGAGAAGTAGGGAGAGAAAGACGGTATGTTTGGATAGAGGAACCTGGATGTTCTGGCTGTGAGTGACACTAAGCTCAAAAGGTAAGGAGAAGAATGGTTTGGAAATGTCCTTGGGGGAATATCTGGGGTTAATGTAGGGAAGGAAAGAAAGGAAGGGGTAGCACTTCTCATGAAGGAGGAGTTGTGGGAATGCCTTAAAGTGTGTAAGATGTGAGACACAAACATATGTGAGTGATAATGAGAGTGAATCATAAGAAGTGGGTGATTGCCAGTGCTTATATACCTAGTAGTGAAAGGAGTAATGAAGAGAAGCCAGTGTTTTGGGAGAATCTGAGTGAGTGTGTCAGCGACTGTGATAAAAGGTATCGAGTATAAATATTGTATCAAGATTCCTTTTTTTTTTCTTTTTCTTACATTGCATTTTCTTCCATACGGGAAATTGAAACTGAAAGCATTCGACATGCTTGAAGGTCATAAAAAAAATAGGCATCTGTGGGATCCCAGATGATTTTCTTGCACAAGGTCCCAACAGCTCTAAGGCCCCTCTTAGAGGAGGGTGTTTCGAATGCGAGAGTGAGTGGTGCGACAGTTAAGGTCATGACTGGGGGCACATGATGTACCCGGTGTGCCGGAAAAGGACTAATGACTGGGAAAAACTGGTTTACGTCAATGGGCATACATAAGTATATGTGAGTAAGTAGGCTGGCTTGGACAGGAATTAATTAATTATGTGCTAATTGATAGGCGTTGGATATGAATGCGCTGAGAGGGGCAGCTGGTGAGATGTGTGAAAATTTGCCTTGGCTCTAGAAACAGAGGAAATGGTATGTTTGAGAAGAGTCTCGTGAAAGTGATCAAACTTGGAGAAGAGGTATGTAGCCCGTGCAGCGGGGGCCCCGCTCTAGGGTCGCATCTGCCTAAGCTCAATAAAATGGCCTGGCGTTAGCCATAGGAATAATCCCTGAAGTCGGCGGCCCCTACCGCCTCTCCTCCCCTGCAACGGGGGCCCCGCACCAAGATAGCGCCTACCAAAGCTCAATTAAATGGCCTGGCGTTAGCCAGAGGAATAATTGCCGAAGATGGCGGTCCCTGCCGCCTCCTCACCCCTGCAGCGCGGTCCCTACCCAGGCGCGCCCCAAGGGTACCCCCTGCAGCGAGGGGCCCCGCCCCGGGGTGGCATCTCCCGAAACTCAATAAAATGGCCTGACTGTAGCCAAAAGAAAAAAATCCTTGTATTCAGCAGGCCCTGCCGCCCCCCTTCCCCTACAGCGAGGCCCCTGCCCAAGCACGCCCTGGGGGTAGCCCCTGCAGCGGGGGACCCGCTCCAGGGTGGTCCCTACCTAAGCTATATAAAATGGCCTGAGGTTAGCTAAAGGAAAAATCCTTGAAATCGGCAGGTCCTGCCGCCTCCCTTCTCCTGCAGCGTGACCCCTACCCAGGCACGCCCCAGGGGTAGCCCCTGGAGTGAAAGGCCCAGCTCCGGGGAGGCATCTCACTAAGAGCAATTGAATGGCCTGGCATTAACCAAAAGAAAAATCCTTGAAATCGGCAGGCCTTGCCGCCTCCCCTCTCCTGCTGCGGGACCCCTGCCCAGGCCCGCCCCAGGGATAGCCCCTGCAGCGGGGGCACCGCTTCGGGGTGGCACCTGTCTACGCTCAATAAAACGGCCTGGCGTTAGCCAAAAGAAAAATCTTGGGTAAAGAATGACAAAACGTGAGAGAAAAGGAAACCAAGGGAGTGGGCGACGAATGGAGAAGGTATTAAGGAAAGTAGTGCTCAAATGTGTGGGAGAAGTGTGTGGCATGGAGAAGGTGAAAGAGAGGCGTTTGAGGAACGGTGGTGAGTGGTGGGATGAGAATGTTAAGTAGCTAGCGAAAGAAAAATGAGAGGCGTATGGGCAACATATGCAGGGAAGGACCGCGTGTGACTGGGAGATGTACAAGAGAAAGCGGCGTTAGGTCAAGAGGCAGGCGCAGGGACTGAAAGAGAGGTGGGAAAAGAGAGGATCGGCATACTTCATGGAGAATAAGAAAAATGCTTTGGAAGGAGTTCAGTAGGGTGAAGAGAACAAGAGAACATGTGGGAACAGATTTCTCGACGAAAATAACACAGGTTTATTGACGAAAATACTAAAGGTTTAAAGAACATGAGGTTTCAAAGGCACATCATTTTTGAGAACTTGTTCAGTGGCTGTCTATTATTTCGCCAGAAGTGCACTTCGGTGTATTGCCAAAAGTGCAGCCTCTCGCTAAAGACAGATCCCATTGCCTTGCCGCTGAACCTCTCTCTCTCTCTCTCTCTCTCTCTCTCCCTCTCTCTCTCTCTCTCTTCTCTCTCTCTCTCTCTCGTAGATCACCATTAGAAATGAGACGATGCACCGGAGCGCATCGGACAGTGTTGGGGAACCGCATAACATCGCCTGATGCTCCGAAGGTTTCCCCTGGTGGGGGAAAAGATAAAGTTCTCACTTAATAGATCTTGGAGTTCGAGTCAAGGACCTTACGAACTTTGAAATTTGACATTTTTCCTTGGCTTGATGTAAAAAGCTGTAGGCAGGTAAAGAGGAGAGAGATATGTATACACTAAAAAAAAAAGAAAATGAAAGAGAGAAGGAAATTGGAGATAAATCTGACAGATAAAGAAGAAAGTAGTTCGCAAATACTTTCCCTTGTTTCTTCTTTTTCCCTTTCCTTTAACCCTCTATATATATCATTAATGGCCCGGCCTTGATGTGGACTTCTGTCCGTGACTGGAGCCTCCAACGTAATATAAAGAATAAAGCTTCTCAAAAAAACAGAATCGGCGAATGAGTGGACGCGAAAGAAACTCCATCTTTTTAATGAACTGGAAGAAGCAGTTAACACCTGCCCTGGACTCCATTACCTAGGGGGTTTATCGCGCGGTGGGGCACCAACCACCTTCTTCGCCCTGAGCCTCAGGCAGGAGGAATCACTCGACCGCCCGCTCCTCCTCCTGGCAGGTCTTCCATCACGATGATTCCACGCCCTTCGCGAGCCCATGGACCCACCAGCAGAGCGCGTGTCGGTTGAACCCTCAGGAACATCAACCTTCAATTCATCTTTGTGATGGGGTACGAGAGATTCTTTAGCTTTGTTCTAATGTTTCAGTCTATCTAGATTAGAAATGGAGGATGGTATTACCTCCTTTCCAGCATATATAACCTCGTCACAGACCATCAGATCAGCTGTACTCTCATACTCCTGCAAATAACCAAGTCATAGACCCTTCAGACCTTCTGCTATCTGTCTTTCCCATATGTAGTCCTCCAGCAGATAACCTCGTCAAAGAGCACCAGGTCTTCTGTTACTAGTTCTTCCCATACACCGTCCTTTTGCAGAGATACCCTCGTCATAGACCATCATGTCTTCTACTTTGTCTTTCTCGTGAACTCACCTCATCCCCATCCGGTGTCTCGTATTGAAGAATGGATCGGCCGGCGTTCCGGTCACGGATACGTTCGTGTGATCTGTTTCGTTTTGGTCACCTGCACGGGGGAGGGGAATTAGTGGTAACAGCCTGGTAGGGGGAGGGGAGGGGGGTAGTGCTTAGTCTGTGTTGCTCGGGTCTTTGTGTTCTTGTACAGGTGACTGATTTAGTAACAGGTGTTCGCTGATGCAAGAACGTAGCATCAATCTCTTAATGCTGGGAGGCAGCATCCAAGCGCAAGCCTCTGGTTCGAGTCTTGGTGACAGATCATGAGACCAGTGACCAAAATTTATCGACAAATTTTCCAACTGTGACTTTATCCCTGACACGTGATGGCTGTTGGTGCTATAAATAATTAATTTCTGTGTTAGACTTGCTGTGATATGTCCAACGCGAGACTTTGACGAAAAAAAATGTGCTCTCGAGGCATTAATCAGCACTGCAGTATTGTTTCTAGACGTATAATTCCATTTCAGATCTGGATCATCTTGCGCCTGATAACTCGAGCAGGCTGAGTCCGGTAACACTTCGGAAGGGAGGTAGAGATATGCTCACGAGAACAATATCGCAAAATAAACGCTCACATAATATCTCTCTAGTCACGAAGATGCGTGTTGAGTGGTCTGCTTCATCTCACTTCGTTTCTCATTCATTAATCATATTACTCACAAAATACTATATACAAACTATCAATGAAGCCAAATATAAGACTGTCATTTATGAGAGTCTTTCACTATTATCAGTGACATTCTTGTACCCAGCCGCTATGCAAAGAGGTTACTAGCGCTCTATGATCACCAATACGATCGTACCGACCATATTTGTATGTAATGAATTTGTAAATTTCAATCGAGTAGATGTTTTCTGCACCACAGCCTCGGCCTTTGGCGCTGGACGGAACCAAGTAGGCGCACTAGAAAATGACCAGAGTTCAACAGTTGCGAAATTCTCAAAGCTCTGCTTATCAAGTAATATAACCTCCACTGTCGAATAGCGTCAGTTCTGACGTCTATAAAATGTCAAACAGTTTAGCACTTTGCATTATGGGTCTTCCTATTCAGCACTGATCTCTGGTTAGAGCAAAAAACCTTTCCTGTGTTCTCCGTGTTTGGGATCATATTTCATCGATATTCTATCACCGTATATATATCCTTCTCTACCTACATGCACGACAGCTTCCTAGTCTACCATGATTAACGAAGAGGCTTGGGATAGTACTATCTTTTTTCCTAAGGGGGTTTATTCGCCTCTCTCTGGAGTTGATACCTCGCTAAAACCTTAATTTTCCTTCGTCTGATATTGGCATTCGCGTCTTTCACCTTTTAAAGAAGTCACATTCTCGCCTGTAACGAATTGTTTCAGCCCCATCCCTAGAGCGAAGTCTCTCAAATTGGATTTTAACAGAAGGTTTTGATTAATCGATGCCCTCAAGGAGTTAGCTCAGTTTGATGAGAAGTTGCTGAAGTTATCGAACTCGTGGGTTTATCATGGAACTGAAGGGCTTAAATCAGTCTACTCAAGGGCTTGTCATTATACTGAAGTTTATCATTACTCTCAAGACCTTCAGTCGTCGTTCCTAAGGGCTCATTCATCTACTCATGAGTTTGTCATAGTGATCAAAGGTGTCTCATCATACGTAAGGGATTAAGTCATCTCTTTGAATGGGCTAAGTCATCGTATTCAAGGGTGTAAGTCTATATGATAAAGAATATAAGTCATCGTACCTAAGTGTTTAAATCATCTTACCAAAGGGCTAAAGTCATCAAGCAAATGAACCTATGTTATCGTACATATAGCCTAAGTCATCGTACCATGAATTTTAAGTTATGGTATTCAGCGTCTAAATCATCGTACACAAGCGTCTACGTTATCCTACTCAGGACTTAAATCATCGTACCCAAGAGTTTGGGTCATCTTATCTAAGAGTTTAAGTCCATGTACTTTTAGTTTTAAGTTATTGTACCCATGAGTCTAAGTCATCGTACCCTAGGTTTTAAGTCATCGTATCCTTGGTTTTAAGTCATCGTACCCAAATTTTAAATCATCATACCCAGTAGGATAGAAAATCGTACCCAATGCTCATGTTGTGTACTGTTAAGACTACACGCCAATTATTCATTCACTCCTCCTGAGGTCGCGCGACAAAAACCTTGATAGTCATATTATTAACCTGTTTTTGTGATTCATCTGGGAGTACGTTCAGACTGTCTTGTTCGACGTAAACCTGTTTATTCCGACACCTTTGGCCTGGGTAGCTGTTGTACCCCAGCTCGCTGTCTTGCCTTGGACATACTCCTTGAGGTTGTCGTATGTCACACCACCTCAACTCCTCTCACCTTACTACCGCATCTCTAACTGTTCCTTCCACTGACTCTCCCATTTGTTCACTTGTTCTCCTCGCATATGTTCATCTCTTTCTAGAATATTATTTCTTTCTTTTCACTTTCCCTGAAGTATGTCGACACGTACGCATAAAGCGAACTGAAGAAAAGCCAGAGTTTTGACGTTATGACTTGAAAAATATCACGTCCCTCGTATTTCCGAATCTTGACCCTCTGCCTAATCTCACAGTGCCTCAGTGGCAGTCAGACTGGCTGAGAGCGAGTCTTCAGTCAAGCGAGGGACCGCGCCAGGTAGAAACCAGTCGGATATATGAACAACAGCCACATCAGTACGTGCACTGCTATGGTCTCTCTTGACGTCTTCCCTACTTCAGTGGTACCTTGTGTGTGTGTGTGTCCAGACCCTCTAAAACTCAGTATCTGAGTAGCCGGCTGCTTGACCAACTCCTGGTTACCCACGCGTCTGCAACGTATAGAAATGGCAGTTCAAGCCTGAATTCTTTAAGCCCTTCTGCGACCCAAGGTCACTCGGAGGCACCCGACACCCTACACATCGTTCTCTGTCAGGCGGCTCTCCCTTGTGGTCGTAAAACAGAGGCGTCTTTTCTTTGGGAGCTTCAGTTAAACTTGAGTGACCTTGAGTCGCCTCAGCACCAGACAGTCCAGCGGAGGATTTTATGGCTCGTCGCTGCCTTGACCTTTGCAAAGTTCATTTCTTGTTGTTTATAAATTTTTGCCTCCTATCACATTTTCTTTTACAAATTATACAGCGTATTTACCTTTTCCTTGCGCTAAGATTAGATTTTCGTTAATATTCTTCATAAAAACAAGGAACAAGGATAGTAAATCAGACTTCATTTTTTTTTTTTAACTCTAAATATACCAGGATTGTTCCTTTGTGTCACATTTTCTCCCAGAAATGTCGATTACTAGTTATTTTTACGCCTCTTCCCATTTGTGTATATTTTCTGACATTATCTGCACCTCCTGACCTGTACGAAAAGTTTACAGGTCTTCCTCCTCGAAAAATCTGTGTCTCTTTCATCCTACCGCGGTAATGCATGAGTTTCTCTTCTCTTCCAATTATCAAAAACAGATAAGTTAGGTCTCAATGGTCTGTAGTCGTATGAAACCATTTTTATTCATTTGTATTATTTGTATTCACTCTCTAGTCATATACTTTATTTTCCTGACCTGTGAAATGTGAGTTTTTTTATGTTAAGTCCACCAAAGAGACCGCTAGTGTTCCCCCAACTAACCCTGAACGAGGTGGCGCTGCCTGTTGTCCACCAGTGTAAGTTGTTAGGGGTAATCATCAACAATAGTTTAAGCTAGAATGACCATGTGAGCTACATGATTAACAAAACCAATAGGTGTTTCTTTATTCTATACCGTGCACGTCAATTTGATTTTAGTAAACAAACATTCTTTCAGTTGTATACAATGGTACATTCGCACCACAATTGAGTATGCTGCACCTCTTTGGCAACCAGGAGGACTGACGCAGGCGCAACACAATACCTTGGAACGTCCACAAAAGAGAGCGTTTAGGATTATCCTCGGTGGTCAGTACACCACTTAAAAGAACGCAATGTCAGTTTTAAATGCAAAAAGCCCGTTTGAAAGACGAAATGAATCAACGCTGAAATTTGGAAAGATGAGCTCCACAGAACACAGATCACTATTGCCGCTCTTTTTACGCGAGGTGCACGGCAGGAACACGCGGCGGGGCGGAGCGTTGGTACAAGCTGTGCGTTGCCGCACTTGCACTTCCCGCTATAAACACTCCACCATACCATATATTGTAACCACACACAAACTGCATAACGCATGTTTGTTTATTAATTATTGTTTTAGGTAGACACTTTAATTTCATGTTTTTAATCTTGATTTTAACCTTTCAGCATGTATTGTCTTAGGTTAGTGCTTATATTTCATGTTTTTGATCTTGATCTTAACTTTTACTATATCTTTTTCTTAGAGAAACATATCTCTTGCACGATTTTTAGACTTACTTTTCCTTGAAATTGTTAACTATTTCAATATATTGTGAGCCAAGTCATGTTATAATATGTCAGTGCATATATTTGTAAATTTCTTGTCAAATAAACCATTAATTATTATTATTATTATTATTAATTATTGTTTATCTTCTTTATCTATTGATTCTTTTATTTCCTTTGCCCATTCATCCCTATTCTTTCCATATGTGAACATCACATGACATCTCTTTCATCCTTCCAAAGGTTTCTCCTTCCCTGCACACACTTCCGTAGTATCGTCTCATACTCCACACTTTCACGATCCTCGTCTTATTAAAACGTGTTTTGGACATATGGTTTTCCGTCAGCTCTTCTCGCGTCTCATTGACTAGGTCTCGTTCCCTATACTGCTTCCCATGTGATGGTCTTTTGTTCTGGGCAGTGGGTTACCCCTTCCACACGTTGGGAAACTTCTTGTGCATCATCACATTGCTTCCTCTTAAACCATTAGATCATTTCTCTACCCTGTGATTTAATTATTACGACACTAAAATAAATACATCGGATAAATGTCTTAAGTCGATAAGACTTTCGGATATAATCTTGGCAGACCAGCAGCGAGAGGTGATTAATTTTTCCACTGTGACTTTTCTTAGCTGAGTCTATTTAGCTTTACGTTTACGCAGAGCAACGAGGTTGATACAATCCTCTTCAGCTACTTCGAGACGGGGATGTTTGTTCAGCACAGATCGAGACTGAGGAGTGAATTGGTCTTATGGATTAATTCCTGATAGGATACTTTGCACCTGGGATAGTTTTTCCTGTTTGGTCCTGGGATACCGTTCACCGTTTGCTCCTAGGATAATGTCTACCGTTTGGTCCTGGTATAAGGTCTACCGTTTTGTGCTGGGACCAGGTTCTTAGTAACGGTGCCTAGCGCCGTGGCCTCACCAGGTGATGAGGGACTAGACCCGAGGTGAACAGGCGTTACATATCATCTCTCAGGAGGTGTTGGGGTCAGCCAGGCGACAGCTAGTAACCCAGTGAAGGTTTCCCCAGGAGTGACCATGTCCCGTGTGGGGGATTAGGCTATGTCTCCCAAACACTGACAGGCCAAAAGAACCCAACTGGGGCTGGTTAATGATGATGATATAGAGTATAATGACCCTTAGATGTGATCTTCAGAGCTGAGTCTATTAGTGGATCAGGTATAATGAAGCCGTGATGAGGAACATGACACCTTAACACTAGTCACGAATCATACCAGTCGATTAAGAAACATTTTTTTTTTCCACTTAATCTACCATCAATGCGTTCCGTCTCTTATGCTGGAGTGGTCAAGTTTTTCACACGATGATCATTCTATATACATCAACAGTCACTGGATTGTTAACTATCTCTGCCCCACAGCCTCTCTCTAGTCCACTGAGGGACCCAGGATGCCTTGAAGGAGGAGAAGCTCTCGGGCATAATCCAATATTTGCCTTACCAGAGTTTTTGCATTTGTTTTTGTACGAACCACGAACCCCGGTAGGAAAATATGACCTATGGATCGTTAACTTCTTTTCACAAGTGCACGCAGCAGTCCAGATAATGGGAGAGCAATTTTAGGCCCTCTTTTATTTTGTCTTTGTAGAGCATGATCGTTCTTAACAAAAGAATATCCTGAAATAAATTCTTTGGCTAAGAGCTAACGAGTGAACCGGGCAATAAAACAGCTCTGTTACAGCCTTCGTGAGGTGATATGTCACGTAGATGTTAATGGCTTCCAGCCACGTCGCTGGGTACTTTATCGAAGGAAAGGGCCGAGTTTCCCCTCACCCCCTAAATGATAATCACGACACTTTGGGGAAACATTTGCAAATTTGCAGGACGGCATATTTTCACGCTTCAGGACCCTCGCTGTAAGAAAAACGGGATATACACTGCACTACTAAATGTAGTCGAGGTATGTACGAGTGCGGACGGTAGCAATTTGGATTTCAACCATGAGAATTACTACGTGGAGGACCCACAGCACCGAGCTTCCCCACAGGGATTAGCGAGGACATAGCTCGCTGCGAACGACAGGTGACAAATAAGGTAATGGTAGGTGAAGGAAGAGACAATGCTAGAGACAGTAGGGGGAGAGGTGTTATCATACACTTGGGGCGAAGTGTCCTGAGTTCTGTTTCATCATCGTATTTGCAGAGGGCGGGGGGCGCCTGTCTCGCTCTCTGTTCGGTCATTATGTTATGAGCGATAATGATGGGCTTCTGCGGTAAAGGTGCCACGTTTGTTTAGCCCAGAGGGTGTGTGTGTCTCCAGCGTCCAAGGAAGTGGGGGTGAAGAGTGAAAGGGTAGTGGAGGGAGTGGTTAAAGGGGGAAGATACGCTATGGGGTAAAGGGGATGGGTAAAGGGCCTCTTACCACCTCCTTCTGGTTCTCCTCCTCCTCTTCCTCCTCGCTCACTGCCCTCTCTGTTTTATTGAGAACATGGCAGACGTATATCACACGATCGTAATTAGCAGACACGTATCAACCATCCACTACAGCGGGAACACAGCCGTGGGGAACATACGAATAAAGTTGTATAGAAGTTAAGAAGGTGACAAAGACTTTGAGGTAATATCACCTTCCTGAGCGATAGAATGATCATTCAGTGAGACCACTAAGAGGAACCATAAATCATAAAGACTGAGAATATAGACGGAAGACCTCAAGTCTCAAGGAAGTGAAGAAAATCATTCATACTGATGAAAAAATGGGTCTATAACCTCCTTAAAGTCTTTCTTACGAGTGACTATCATAATAAGTATCATTCTCCAGCTGGTTTAGCTTGCCATATATTTACTATCCTGTCTCCATCTATATAGAAAAGGAATTTATGATCCCATTCCCGCCCTCCAGCAGATAACCTCGTCGTAGGCTATCAACTCTTCCATATCTCTCCCGTGTGTTGTCCTTCGACAAGTACCCTCGTCTTAGATCATCAAGTTGGTTGCTTATGTTGACTCTAGGCCTGTCGACTGCGCCCTGTCATTAAGGCTGTGCACACCAAATCATAATCACAAATCGAAGAAAAAGGAAAAGAACTTGACCATCTTCTCGTGTACAATTCTGGACCATACGCTCTCTCACTACCTACAGACCAACAGGTTTAGTGTGTTGCCTGTCGTTCTCATATATTCCTTCCTATCTATGAAAGGAAAACATTATCCACACAGGGAGTTACAGAAGGTGAGAGTAGTTCTATCAAATCAAATTTCTCTTCAGTTACCGCCAGGCAGACCAACAAAATTAATTGTCGTACATGTGACAAGTTTTAACCGAAAAAAAAATTAAATATGATATATATATATATTTGATGGTCAAATGAGCACCGATGAAGATAGTTATGCAAGTGAGTGTAAACTGTAAGTGCAGGAATGGCAGATGAGAAGGCAAGAAACCTCAAAGTCAGGTGTGCAAAATACATTTCCTCCCATCCTCAAAATACTCAGGCAAACACACACACACACACACACACACACACACACACACCCCAGGTGTTCATCCTTCCCTTGAGGCTGGTCGAGAAATGGGTACCTGGCTTAGGCTGAGGTATGTGTATGTGTGTGTGTATATACACATACAGGGGTAAAGAAATAGTACATATATACATTCATATATATATACAAGGTTAAGAGACGGGGGCAACACGAGTATAAAACTACCTCCCATAAACACTCAGACAATAATCACAGTAATCATATAGCGTCGACGAATCCCAAGTTTGGCAAGCGTCGCTTAAGTGCAATTATCTAGCGGTCTCTGCCCTCATCCAATAACAAACTGTGGCGCCCTCTATGTTCTGCACGGCGAACGAGAAAGTCGTACGTACGCGTCGTTACAAAATGGAAAACATGTAAAACGAGAGAGGCCAACAACTGATAAACGGATCTTCTTTCTTGTTTTCGCATTACAGTTAAAATCTTTTCCTACGCTATCGCTGCAGGTAGTGACCCGTAAGATTTTTTAATTATGTGATTATATCTATCGAGGGGTCATCAGTTCACCATATTTATGGACGCATTCCTTTTAAACAGGAAATTATAAGTAGATCTGATTTTTGCTTTGTTTAACTCCGGCATCCCCGGATGGATTAACCTGTGTTTATATCCAGCACTGTGATATTTTAACGCTGATTGTTAATGCACGGCAGATCTCTCTCTCTCTCTCTCTCTCTCTCTCTCTCTCTCTCTCTCTCTCTCTCTCTCTTTCTCTCTCTCAGCGAGGCAGCTGGGCCATGGCATAAATGTCCGTCACTCTCGCGTTGCCGCCTCTCAAGGGCCTGGTGTATCTTGTTTCAGTTTTACTGGTTTTGAGCTGGACTCCGTGCGTCTGGAGGAGGTGGTGGTGGCGGTAGTGGAGACGGAGGGGGAGGGAGACGGACCGTGGCTACCTCTGTGGCTGACTGCAAGCCTCGTAGATTTACTTACGGTCGTTTGGGAATTCTTGAGATTGGTTTTGTCATCGAGATGCGAGCGCCTTCACGCAGGCGACGCCGAAGCTTCGGTTTTCTTCAAGTTTCCCGTTTTCTTCGCCAAAGATCAGGTGGACGCATAATGTGTGATTTTAATTTGATTTATTTTCTTAAAGAGAATAATCAAGAAGTCTTTCAAATCCTATGAGATTTATCTCTTTCGCACGACTGGTGTTTCGGTTTCGGTTGACCCTTGTCTAGGTCGACTGCAGATCTTCCATTTGCTTACTAGTACCTCGTGCAGGAAAGACGATCGAATATTAGAAAAAAGAGTTGGAAAAAGACTTTCTTTACATACCCACTCGGGAGAAACATGTCTTGGTAATACATAACTAAAACAATGAACAGTTCTGCAGGTCTTCCATTGATATATCTAATATCATTTCTTCACAATGATACCTTACATACCCCCAAAGCAGCAGGACAGATGCGTTCTATTTCCTAGTGATATTTCGTCTGGGTTCTTTAATTACCAACATCTGTTGGACGTAACCAGTCTAAAAAGTATAGGGAAGTCTTGATTAACTTTGCTACTTGAAGGCCACAAAGTAGCAGACGATAATAGGAATATTTGATAAAGGATGAATGAAAAAAGGAATTCTGACAGAAATCAGAGATACAGACTATTGAATATATAAGGTAAATAGGACTTTCTTCTCATAACTGAGACTTAAAAGAAGCAGCCAGGATTAAAATGATCGGTTCTGCATATGTAAAACAGGGATCTGATTGGTGCAGAAGGCTATTAGATGGATTAACTTTGTGTTCAATTTAGCTTACCAGCGTAATGTCTAATGGGTGGAAAAACAGTGAAAAATAGAACACAATTTAGTTTACCAGCGTAATATCTAATGGGTGGAAAAAGTGAAAAATAGGAGTTGAAATAGGGGTTCAAGGATGTCATAGATACCTACTACTAAGATATCGGGGAATAGGGTTGATACAAGATTGAAATAGAATGTATCATGATCGGTCATTATAACACCCCTCTCTCTCTCTTTCTCTCGGGTCAAGACAGTCACGAACGGCACAAAATTACTTTACAGCGCAACTCACGCCGGCGAGGAATTCTCCGGGCAGCGTTTATGCTCATTTCCGAGAACAAGAGTAATGAAGCTTCCCCGGCATTATCTGACCCGTCGAGTGTGTGTTGTAATTACCCGTAATGACGAGCAATTAAAGCCTCCAGTAGTGTTTTTCTTTCATAAATCTGAATGTAAACTTTAATTCTGCACGCACTCGGCATATTTAGCCGATGGGGCCTCGATAAACTACACTCTCATTATAATTTTAGATTTAACATGACAAGGAGAACTGACGGTGAAAGGTATACTCGTAATACGGTTAAATGTTTAAGGCTTCCAGCACCTAATTCTTTCTCATTTCTCCTTTTGAAACTCCTCACAACTATCTCCTCGCCTCCTTCAGTGGCTCAGGAACTCCACCACTCTACCACAATGACCCACAGTGACATCCGAACTATTTCTCTGGAGATATCACATTAACTGCTTTACTACGTCTGCCTCCAAGAAACTTATAGATACAGTACTGTTCAGTCAACGAAGTTTCTTCTCATTTGAACAGTTGCTTCGACTATAAAAAGTGATTGATTCCCCCCCAGCTAGGAGAACTACTCTGACATCTGCGGTGAACCTCCCTGGACACAATTGCCAGAGTCATGTCTCCAGTAAATCGACTTTTCAAATCTCCCAATCTAACCTCAATTCTTGACCCATTTTCCCTACTTCTAATTGCTAGTGAATCTATCTCTCTCTCTTCTTTAGGTATTACTTCGGTTTCTGCTCCTCAGAACTGGCTGTTTGTGAGCCCGCGCAATTAGCTAGTATGTATGATACTCGGCTCGTCATTGCGTCAGGTGGTTACCATGTAGCCTTTGGCAACTCAAGGATAAAGCCGTTGTGATATCTGCTTCTTTCCTTACACCGCTAAGCTTTGGAAATCTTTTAATCTTTTTCGTGTTTTTTTCCGAACAGCTACAACCTGACCTTTCTGAAAAGGCAAGTTTTGCTCCTTCTCAAAATTCTTAATTCCTTCCACTCTTCTTCTTACTTTGTAACTTATTTTCAGTCCTTTTTGATGTTTCTTAAGGCTTGCTTATGACGAGGAATATCTTCCGTAAATGGATCTTTCGACATCAAGAATATATATATATATATATATATATATATATATATATATATATATATATACACTGACCAGCTACACATGCAGCAAAGTGTTTGTCATTTTTCTTTACCCGTTTGCTAGTTCGTGCGGTTTACGTAGACGAAGACGTCATCTCATTCCACTCAAGTTTATTAAGTGACACAACTCACGCCACTTACGATCCTTCCATGCCAGACCCACATAACATTAATCTCCTCAAGATCACTTACCAGTCCACTTATGCCAGCTATTAGCCCTTAATTATCCTCCATCCCTCCTGGCTCTAAACAGGCTCCGCTGCACATGGTTGTTAATTAGATATTAATTTTTCCCAGAGCAGAGCAATCCTTAAAAAAAATGTATATACGTTAATATTTTTGCCACCTCTTCTTTGCCTCCTTTCTCAGGTCGTCAGCAGAAAAATACATTTGGGAAATCTATTTCTTTCTCGCGTCTTTTGTTTCGGGAGAAATTTTGCGAAATCTCAGAATTTGTCGAGTTTCTAGTTTCTGTTTAAAACCGAATCTGATTCTTTTTAAAATTCAATTACGAAAAACACATATGATTACGTACCAATGTGTAATTTAGAAACTGAAGGTTCTAAGGTATTAGTTATTTTTGACATGTAACTAGACAGAGTTCTTGCAGTGTGTAAATTGGAATTTGCATGAGAAAAAAACAAGGAAGAAGAGCGCAGTGTCCCTTTGAGTATATAAAATGGGTATTGCTCTGTCTTCCTGTGTGTGTGTGTGTGTGTGTGTGTGTGTGTGTGTGTGTGTGTGTGTTGTGTTGTGTTGTGTT
>JAYMFT010036987.1:0-15758 GCA_038088735.1 Panulirus argus | reverse complement strand
TATATATATATATATATATATATATATATATATATATATATATATATATATATATATATATATATATATTATATATTCTTGCCAAAGAAGGTTTCTGCACAAGCCAGAACATTAAAGGAATAAGACCTAAAAGCTCTTACCAGTGTTTTACTTAACACCTCAATCCACATACTTGTTGTCATGGATTATTCATATCCTTTAAGTGGTGCTGGAGAACCGGTTCAGAAATAAAAGAGTACTGTAGGAAAAGGAGCAACATATATTGTTTAACCATAGGAAATTCTGCAAGATTGCTTTGATGGACAAGTGAAACTATGATCGGAGCTGGTTTAGCGATGAAACAGTGCGAAGCCATTCAGCTGCAGCACTAGAGCATTCTTGGTGAAGATATGCATGAATCTAGCAAAGAAAGTACAATGTATTAGTTAATGGACAAAACATAATATACCAATAGGTAGTAGTTGGTTGGCAGCTAATGACCATGGAGGTACATTACCTGTACTACATTCTTAGGTATCGCAAGGGATAGTGATGCCTAAGTAGCGACCCAGCACTTTAGTGGTTGTCATATTGCATCCCTCTGGCCCAAGTAGCTGTCTTTTCTTTCTGCCTCACCCACATGTGGACTACTGGCATTTTGTTCACAAATATACAGTCTTTCCCTGTCATACATAATACTTAAAAACACTTAACTCGTACACCTCATTCTTTGTAACTCTAGAATTTCTTGCGGTGATCACTAAGCACTAGCCCTGCCTTTTGGTAAAATGTTAGGAGTAATAGGTAGAAGTAGTAGGTAGGAACATTTAGGCAGGAGCATTAGGTAGAAGTACTTGGTAGAAACATTTGGCAGGAGTATTAGGTAGAAGTATGCAGTAGGAATGTTAGGTAAGAGCCTCTGCAAACACTGTGCTAGAGTCATCCTCTGCCAATGGCCTGTTGAGGGTGAGGCACTAAAGGTTAAGACGTGACACTGGAGTTTACTAGTTATAGAGACTACTGCTGTGGCCACACCCTTGAGAGAGTCCCAGTTGGGAGCAGGCATCAGAGATATAGATTGACATAATATACTGTTACCTATATGTTTGTTTAATAAATCACAAAGAGAAAACATGCACAGGAGAAACTGCAACAGAACTTAGGGTATCTATGTAATAACTGTGAATGGAAGGAAGGGGAAAAGTCAGACATGACATTTTCACTGGAGAAGACAGAAAGAGTTATGGAATACATGATATAAAATTACAAGTGGAAAGAAAGAGATGTTGAAAATGGGTTCACACAAGGAATACAAGTATGTTACAATGCCTTGGACAATAACCAATGAATGCACTCCCCAGATGGCATAGAAAAGCCCTAAGTGATTTTAGTAAAAATCAGGTCATAGTACTAACACAGACAAACAGTGGTAGTGCAGTGGTTGTGATAAACAGATCACATGATCTTAATAAATGGACTTAATAAATGATGAGACAGTATATGAGAGGCATATAGGGCATGTGAACAGCAAAGCACTAAAGGTTAAAAAAATGTGAGAAAAGTGCTAACCAAGTCAGAGGGGGAAGAAATTAATAAGTTTGCTAAAAGAGTCTTCCTTCCCACAAAGGATGAGAGTCCTACCAAAAGCTCACAGACCAGACATAGGAATTGCATTACATAGGCTGGCCAAGTAGTTGACAGGCCACTGTCCAACACATGAGAATGTTTAATAGAGAGGCTGAAAAGTAGTGATTTTGACAATTGAAAGTTGGTAAGCTTTGATACTAAAGCTTCATTTACCAATATGCCAATGTTATGGACTTTACAGGAGGGTGATGAATAACAATAAAGATGAGGAACTTCTTTTAGCAAAAAGTGACTGCATAGTAATGTGTCATCTTTGTACTGCTCAGGCAGCAAAGAAAATGTATATAGATAGAATATATAGATTTATATAAATATTGTAAATGATGTATTTGTATGTGAATAATGTAACACATATTAATGGTATCATAACATGATTACATAATGAAATGTGTATATGTTATACCATCAAAAATGATGCATTATATGCTTTGCAGTGTTGCAGCCTGAACATTTATCCATTTGATAATCATACAATACACATGAGTAACATGTTACTATGTTGGCAAATGTATCATTTTTTCAGGAAAAAAAAAAGATCTCTTAAATGGAAAGACTCAAAAATTGATAGATTTTTTTGGAATTTATTTGAAAATGCCAAAATGAGAAAAAGCTGAATATCTGAGCGTGACTGAAATCAATGGCTTAGACTGTCACCACAAGGCAATGAATGCACTTCTTGTCCACATAGACAAGTATGGCCTCATACTAAGGTGGCAAATAACTGAAATGATACATGAAGGACTGAACGAATAAGTGTAGAAAGCCTTGGAAGCAGCTCAAACATGCATAGGACCAGTCACCAGGGAGTCTTCATATGCTGGACTACAGTGGCTGCAAAGATGGTGGTAACAAAAATTTAGGGATAGAGCAATGATCAGAGGAGCTGGCTGACCTGGATGAAATGTGGTGTGATGCACAGAGAGGTGAGGAGTTGCCTGTGGATATATAAATCTGTTATCTCTGCTTGTGGTTATGCTATGAGTGACAAGTCATGTTTAGCAAGGTTATATAATTGGATTACAGTCTCATCAAAGAAACTTCTTAATCTAAAGGAGTCTGTCACTTTCCTTCCACTGACAGTAGTAAAGTTTTGAAGCTACAGGAGCCCCTGGAGAAGAGACCCATAAGATTATATAATAAACAATGATACCCATTTCTTCATTGTACTTGTTCTCTTTGAAGAAGACTTTAGTGCAAGCTGAAACATCAGAGGAATAAAAATGAAAATCTTACACCTATTTTTGTTAACACCCCAGTCCACATACATTATAATGAATTGTTAAACTGTGTGTTTTACAGTAGTGATTTTTGAGGTTATGTGTTAATTATAAGGATTGTTACTGAGGTAAGAGTGTTGTACAGTTTGGTCACAATGCAACATATATCACATTAATAAAGTAATGTTCAAATTTTTTTATGCATTTTATCCACTTGTAATGTTGCTTTATGTTATGTGTTTTTTTAAATGTGTATTATTAACATTTTTTCGTCAAATAATGGAAGATATTTTTTCTTTTAGTTTGAAATTGTAAAATCATGTGTATTTTGTTAAATAATGTCACACATTCTAGTTTTTCTTTGTGATATTGTTAGGATTCAGTACCATGCTTCAATCAGATGTGTGAGATCATTTGAGTACTGCTCACCTATATAGTCTATCACCCACAGGTCCATGAAACTCAGTCAAATAGACTGGAGTCATAACAGGATATAGCAACACAAAGACCTTAATATCATATTTGCAAGCTTAGATTATCTCCTTTTTGAATAATTCTAAATTTTGAAACTTTGCAGAGGCCATGTAATAGGTGTCAACTGACTTTATGCCAATGTATTCAGTGAACCTATTTCCTCATACCTGCAGCATATGACTTCACCTTTGCCCGAGCTGTGGATGGTAACTTTGTTCGATATGGAGAGGCTGGTGACTGCTTCAGTATGGCAATGTGCCCTCAAGGAGCTTTCTCCATCAACTTAGCTGGTACAGCCTTAGCTGTCTCCCCACGCACCAACTGGATAACAAGAGGCAATAAAGCAGCACATTACATAAATCGATTAGATGTAAGTAGTTGTAACATCTCAATTCTAACCAGATGTAGCCCTATATCCCTCACATCTGTCATCTCTAAGCTCATGGAAACTGTAGCAAGAAAAAATTCCAAACAGCCACCAGACACACAGTTTACTGTATTCCAAGCTGTATGGTTTTTCAGCCTAGGTGATCTACTGCTGACCTTTTTCTTTTCACCCATATCTGTATCTTCAGGAAAGCTTTACTGGATCTTAAATGGTTAGTCTTTACACCTCTAAAGCTTCTGTCAAAGTTTAGCACTTTAAGAATTAGGATGGTAAATGGTCAGTCTTTACACCTCTAAAGCTTCTGTCAAAGTTTAGCACTTTAAGATTTAGGATGGGTAATTTTATCAGCATAACAGGTCAACCCCAGGGAATTTGGCATCCTTGGCCTTTGCCAGCCTTCGGGTATGGATTACCATAGGTAGTGCAGAATTAATTACTGTACCACAAAGGTGCATGACTTAATGAAATTGATTTTTCCTTTGCAGATAGGAATGAAAGGGATTGAAATAGATAGATAAATTGATACAATAGTATGTAATCCTGGGTAAAATGTTTGTTTGGGAGAGTCAGTAAAAATTTATTCATCCTCTTTGATAGCAGCTTGCATATGATACAATGTTCAGCAGCTTTAGTCTCTGTATTAATCAGTTTAAGTTTATACTTACAAAATACAGATTTGAATGAGTGATTTCCTGTGTCCAGACTTGTATCTTGTGATTTCTTCTTGGGAATATGCTTTATTACACCTTATCCCAATGTAGAATGACCATTCTATCCATTCCACTTATCTACCTGTTGCTCTTAATTTTACTATTTCTAGAGTCTCTATATCTCTTTTCAGCACCCATTTCCTGAAGTATCTTGAATCTCATAGTCTTCTCTGTGGTTATCTGTATGGTTTCGCAGAGTGAGATCCAGTTATGATATCCTTTCCTATATCACTAATGTCTCATCAACCTGTCTGAGAGACTTTAGGGAATCTTTTGTTAACCTTTGATATATAGAGAGATTTTGACGGTGTGACACTGGAGCCTGATCTCTATGATCCCTTTTTTAGGTTTGCCCTCCTCGCTGCGTTATCATATATTTGAGCTTCCTTATCTGTCTGGTCTGTCTCCATAATTGTTGATGGATCAACCTTTTCTTTCTCTTTCAGCAGCAATGCACATCATGGTTCTGTTGTGTATCCTGTACCCATTCTCCTTTCTGTTAATGATTTTCTTTCTTCCACAGATAACCAAATGCATTCATACTCTTTGCTGACACTTCAACACTGCATTCTTCCACTTCTTTTAGATTTGTCATGTCTTCTCTTCCTTGATCTGTGTCTCATCTTATATCAGCTGCCTCGCTACATGAATTTAGATCTGGACAGGGTCCCAGAGAAACATTTACAACCTAGTTTAATTTAATGCCTCTAAAACCCTGCTTCTTCCCATTTCTCTTTCAAATGCACTCACAACTTTTCTATAATTCTTTACTTCCACCATTTAGCACAGTAAACTTATCAGGTATCACTGTAACATCCAGTTTATCATAGATTCATAACAAAAATAGCATAGTTTGCCATAAAGAAACTGGATGTCCTGTTCAGATAATAAAAATTTCTTTTCTAAACCGTTGTTCCCATTATGTATGTACTGATTTGGCTTTGTATGGTGTACTGCTGTCATATCTGAGAAGTTTCTACCTTTACATATTAACTGAACAGAGTAGAGTCCAAGTCAGTCTGACTTATCAACTCTCGAAATCTGACCTGAAGACTTGACCTAATTGCCCTACACCCAATTCTGTAGGCATCCCAAGACCATGCAGTACTTTGCAAGTTACTACACCTCTTGACTAATTATGTGACTATTGGCAATTTAAGTTTGCCATTCTGATATCTGTTTCTGAATATTGCTTAGCTTTGTAACGGTCTACATTCTCTTGTTTTTCATAAGTTATGATCTGCTCTTTCCAAAGGGAGATTTTTCACTTTCTCCAGAACTCTCAGATTTTTTCCTCCCTAAGCTCAAAGAAATCCTTTAGATCCCTGATGATTAGGGTCCTCATACATCCTTCCTTCTCATGAGATAAATGCCTTTCATCCTTTGCTAACCACATATTCAGTTGTTAGCACCCAGTTCACTGAGTCCAGAGCCAATGATTTGGCCAATTAGTGACCTCACATCGGTGATGATATCATTATCACGCTTGCTGCCTAAATTGGAACCAACCTACTAACCATTAATTCTTTGGGGTCTTGAACCTTATAGATGGTCATCTCTAGCCTTCAGTTTCTATAAGCCAGTCCTCTACTGTGCAGTGGATAAGTATCCTTTTGTGATTTGATTAGTATTGGGTATGGAAGCAGAGCTGAATTACTTGTATGTTTTCAACATTTAGTTGTTATTAACTGTTTTTATTTTGTCTTTGTCCTTGTGGGTGTTGACACATCTTTCACTTCACCCCTTTCTTCCATTCATGTTGTTTCCTGGTCCTGGATTGTTTTTCTAGTCCTCTTGGGGGCTATAAGTTTACTATATAGGTCATTTACAGGGAAAATAAAAAAGAGAGATAGGGACTTGAACAGTGTTGCTGCCTAATGATGACGCTAGTTCAAATGCAGGGGTTGTTTTATCAGGGGTTAGACATTTGTCTCTTAAAGTTTCCATCTTGTTTGCTTCTGTCCACTTAACCCTGGCTGACATTTGGAAGATAAGTGTTTCCTGCAGCTTGATCATAGGAAGAAGAAAGTCCTGTGTCTTGTAAAAATGTTATTCCTCACAGCCCTAGAGGACCAGGAGCAGCTTAGATGAAATATTTTATGATCAGTTAGCAGAAATTTGTAATGAGTAAGATTCTATTATAGCAGGGAATTTTAACATACCTATATCTAAATGGGGAGAATCCCTTTCCAGTAGCTCCGAGTATGGACTCTACCTAAATTTGCTTGATAGTGCCTTATTCCAATTAGTTGAGAAACCTACTCACAATGAAAATATATTAGATTTACTTCTTACTACAAATGAGGATCTCATTAATAATAGTAATGTTGGAGAAAAGTTTGGTGCAGGTGATCACTGGTAATTTACCAGTGATCACTTGTACCAAACTTGTACCAAACTTTTGAGGTCACTTTCAACAATGCATGTTATGTTGGTCATAATAATATTTGTGAAAAAATACCTGATTTTGCATATTTTGATGATCTTAGCATTTCTCTTGACAGACAAACCTTGGGTGATATAGGCAATGAAAATGACATGAGCATAGCTTGAAAAGCTTCACAAAAACCTGAAAGTGTCAGAGAGAACATACATACCAATGCATAGTAGACCGTGTATTTTCAAAACAAAACCAAGGTGGTGGAATGGTGAAATAAATAAGTGCCTGCTGTCTAAGAAATTAGCTCATAAGAAACTCAGAGAATCTAATAACCAACATGATGGAGTAAGATATGTAAATTCGCATAGAGAAAGTATGAGAAATATGTGACAGAGTAAATGTCAATAGGAAGTGTATAGTGCTGAAAATAGCGAAAGAAACCCTAAAAATTTTACAATTATATTAGAAGCAAGAGAGTCATTACCCAGTCAGTACATCTATTAATTATGGAAAACAGTGACTTAGTTCAAGATAATGAAGCCATGGTAAAAATATTGAATAACATTTTTGCTTCAGTATTTATGATGGAAGACAGAACTTGTGTCACAAATTCAGTCTCATTGATAAGGACAGGGGAATGTTCTTCAACATATTGACATAAAAGTTGAGGATATACTTTTAGCCATAAACAGAATGAAAATAAATAAAGCGGCAGGCCCTGATATGTTTTATCAGAGAACAATGAGAGATTTGAAAAATGAGATAGTTAAGCCCTTGATTGCCCTCTTTAATAAATCACTTTTAACAGGAAAAGTTCCAGATGAATGGAAGTTTGCCAATGTAGCACCGATGATCAAAAAAGGTAATACATCATTGCCCAGAAATTATTGTCCTATTAGCTTAATGTCTGTGGTTGGAAAGTTTATGGAAACCATCATTCAAGATACAATTGTTAACATTAAATTTAACCATTTAGAGGACCAACACTTGATAAACAATTCTCAGCATAGTTTTTGACAAAATCGCTCATGTTTGACAAATCTGCTTGATTTTTTTTATGATATAATCAACATGTACGACCAAAGTAAAGTAGTTGATGTAATCTATCGAGACTTTCAAAAAGCTTTTGATAAGGTTCTGTATCAAAGCTTACTAGCAAAAATTAAGTCACATGGCACTGATGAGGTTGTACTTTAGTAGATAGTAAATTGGTTAACTGGCCATAAACAGAGGGTAGTGAGCAATGGTCAAGCCTCAGAATATGGAGCACTACAAGAATCAGTCTTAGAACCAGTTCTCTTTCTCATATATATTAATGATATTAATAATGGGCTGCATTGCAATATATCAAATTTTGCTGATAATACAAAGCTGGGTAATAAATTTACAAATGAACTTGACATCTATAGCTTCAAACTGACATAGACACAATGATGAACTGGGCTTATGAGTGGCAAATGAATTATTATATCAATAAATGCAAAATTTTACATATTGGTAGAAGAACAAAAAGGCAAACTACAGTATGAGTTCCGTTGAACTGCAAAAGGTAAATGAGGAAAAAAACTTGGATGTAATAATCTCTAGTGACTTAAAACCAAGTAAGCAATGCACAGAAGCAGTGAAAAGAGCGAACAAAATTCTTGGTTTCATAGGGAGAGCCTTCACATTTAAGTCCAGAGAAATCGTCCTAGTCCTTCACAGTTCATAAGTTTGTCCACATCTTGGATACTGTATTCAGTTTTGATCATTCTACCTAAAAAAAGACATAGACAAAATGGAGAGATTGCAGCATCAAGTAACTAAGATGATTCCTGGATTGAGAAACAAATCCTACAAGATGAGATTATACAACTTGAATCTATATAGCTTAGAAAAGAGAAGGTTAAGAAGTAATCTAATACAGTTATTAAAAATGATCAAACGCTTCGATAATCTTGACTTTTCAAGTTACTCTACACTTGATTCGTTTATTTGTAGTAATAGATACATACTCAAGGGCATACAATTTACCTCAAACAAAGCAAAGTACTTTTCTTAAACAAGATTGTTAACATGTAGAATGATTTGCCAAGTAGAGTTGTTGAAAGCAGCAGGCCTATAGTTACTTTTAAGAATAGACTTTTTACATATTTCACTTCAAGTCCATGACTTTCATTATTTGCACCTCCATAGTCAAAATGACAGTTTGCAGGGTATTATCTTTGAACTATCCGTATGCCCTCTGACTTTTACCACACTTTTCTGTGAGTTTCAGATATCTTCCACTATCACAGTCAGCTTTATATTCCCTTGTATTCTTTTGCAGACAATAGCCATCCCACAAGTCTTGGCTGGCAGGTTAATTCATTTGTCCTGTGTAGTCAGACAAGTCCTATACCTTGACTGTTGCTGCATCATGAAGCAATAAGGGACTAGGGTTGCCCCAAGGCAGACCAGAAAAGCCCTTACAAGGCCAAAGTTCTTCATATGAAATGAGAATTTTATACACTGCTATTCCCCATATAGCATTAGAGTTGCATTTCTGAAATAACTTTTGCTGTGCAAAATGTCTTTGTATGAGCATTTGAAACTCATTAATATATAGGAGTTACAATCCTGAATTAATTTCTTTAATTTATTTGTGGATGGGATAGTAAGGAAGGTGAATGCAAGGGTCTTGAGGGAGATGCACAGGTTTGTAATGTGGTTTGTTTAGGGGGCTTGGGAGGTGAGTCAGTTATTGTTGCTGATGATGCAGCACTAGTGGCAAATTTGAGTGAGAAACTACAGAAGCTGGTTTCTTGATTTGGAAGGGTAAGTGAAAGGAGAAGTTTAAGAGCGAATGTAAATAACAGCAAAGTTATAAGATTTACTAGTGCAAAGAAACAGGTTAGTTGAGGTGTTAGTTTGAATGAAGAAAACTTGAGGAAAGTGAAATGTTCTAGAAACCAGGTAGCAGACATAATAGCGAATAGAACCATGGGAGCTGAAGTGAGTTATAGGGTGGATAAGGGGAGTGAAAATCCTGGGAGCATTGACAAATTTGTGGAAAGAGAGGTCATTACCTAGGAAGGTTGAAGATGGACATGTTAGAAGTTATAGTAGTCCAGATGATGTTATATGAATATGAGACATAGGCTTTAGATGGTTATGTACTGATGAGGGTGAATTTATTGAAAATGTAATGTATGAGGACAGTATGTGGTGTAACGAGGGCTGATCAAGAAAGAAGTGATTGTGGAAAAGAGTGGTGTGGTAATAAGAAACATATGGTTGAGAGAGCTGGAGAGTGTGCTGAAATTGTTTGGACATATGGAGAGGATGAATTGAAGAGAAGTTAACAAAGAGGATAAATGTCAGAAGTAGCGGGGACAAGCAAAAGGGGAAAACTGAATTGGAGATGAAAGAATGGAGTCTAAAAGGTTTAGAATGCTCAGGGCCTAAACATGCAGAAGGTTATAATGCATGTGTGGGATAAAGTGATTTAGAGTGATAAAGTATACAGGTGTCAGCTGAACCAGGGCTTATGAAGCAGTCAGGTGAAACCACAGAAAGGTCTGTGGGGTCCTGGTTGTGGATAGGTAGCTGTGGTTTTGGAGCATCACACATGACAACTAAAGAATGGATATGAATGAATACAGACATTTCTTCATCTGTTCCTGGCACTACCTTCGCTAACACAGAAAATGGGGAACAATTATAGGGTAAAAGATATATTATTTCTTTTTATAATACTTTATCACTGTTTCCCACATCAGAGAGGTAGTGCCAGGAAACCGACAGAGAAAGACCCATCCACTCATATACACACATATATATATACATACCAGGTGGTATCAAAATGTTCCGAGACTAGTTCCATAGCACGCCAACAGATGGCAGTATGGTGATGTGCATGCTGTGACAGTTAGGCGTAACCATCATCAATCAGTCTGCCAAGTTGAGTCATTCTGTGAACATCGTGTGTTGTTCTATGAGAGTATTTTTGACCACATGCACATGCACATTTGCAATTTCATCATGGACAACAAACTGGAGCAGAGAGCAAACATCAAATTCTGCATCACACTGGGTAAATCTGTCGCTGAGACCTTTGACATGATTCAAATGTATGGTAATGAAGGAATTTTTGTTGTTGGTATTGTGTTCATGGTTTTATGATTAAGCATCTTCTTTTAATCTAGGACTCCATTAGTAAAGAAGTGTTTTTTAACTTGTTTCTAATTTTTTTGCTATGTCATTTTGCATATCTTTCTTTGTAAGTTTTGAAAAACTACTTCCTGTCAGTGTTGACATATTTATTCAGAAACTTGAAAGTTGTAGCCATGGCTTCCCTTTTCCTTTTCTCCTCCTGTGTGGGGATCCTTTGCTAGTAACTCAGCTCTCTTTTGTCAGGAACAGCTTTTGTTACCTTCTGTTGTACCTTTTCAATCAGATTCATATGTTTTTATTAGTGGGGTAACCGAGGTGGTGATGCTTACTCTAGTATGGGTGCGCTAATGATGCGAATGTTTTTATGAACGTTTGAGTGTCCATTTCTAGATGGTTGAGATGATGGCTTTATGGCAGTCATATGATAAAACCAAGATGATTTCTACACCAGTCATATAGGAAAAGGGAAGATAACTATAGTGACTTAAGTATATAATGTTCATCAAATAGGATTGACATACATTGATTCAATAATTTCCCTAGAAGATAGGATTGGGAGTTACTTATGAGTTTTACATACTCCTTGGCTATTTTTCTTCCTAAGCTCTTGTTTATATTGATGAAAATGCTACAGTCAGCCCTCTTTGGTGGATTTGGCAGCAGCATTTGGACTGGGGTAACCAGTTTACAGAAAAAAGTAATAAAATTACTGCAGATAGTAACAACTGGCTCCTCTTTATGGGTTATAGTTACAAGAATACTACCATATCAAGTAAATCTGTTGGTTAGATATATGTTGGTGAAGGTACATAACATTAGATGGATGAAACTTTATGTCATAAAAGAAACTTTTTCTTTAGAATCATTACAGGGTGAATGGAGACAAACTATTGATATATAATATCTTTTAAAGGACTGATATGTATAAACTCAATAAATTTCAGAAATGTAGGAATGGCAGTTACTTATGAGTTTACATATTCCTTGGCTGTTGTTCTTCCTAGCTTTTGTTCATACCAATATAGATGATGCAGGGAGCCCTTGTAGGTGAACTCTGTGCATTTTGGGAATGGGGTAACTAGACTACAGAAAAAGTAATTATTGCAGATATTAACAATATACTCCTTTAAATTGGTTATGGTTACAAGGTAGCTACTGAACCTCATCAAAGGAATTCTGTTATATGAATGTACACTGGGAAAGACATAAAACTAAATTAATAGATACACTTTTCATTTATTGAATTTGTAAAACTGTATCATAAAAGAATATATTTCATTTTGGAACCATCACAGGACAACCAGCGGATTCTTGGACGATGTGGAGGCTACTGCGGGACATGTGCTCCAGATCCTATCACTGGGTTGAAGCTCAGTCTTAGGGATGGTTGAAGGAGGCCCACTGTAGAGGGACTTATGCTTCAGCTCACTTCAAGAAACCCTCTGCATCATGAGGGCACCATTAATGAAGATGGATGACCTGGTGAGATGAAAGTTGTTGCCAGGTAACAGTGCTCTGCTGGATTCACTGAACAGTTCCAGAAGAGATTTTGCTGGGGTATCCATATTAGAATGGGAGGGCCTTGTGGTAGCAGAGTGGGAAAGGAGAATGTAATTTTCCATCAAATTTTGTGTCACATTCATATTTCAGAAAAAAATATGTAAAACCAGTGAAAACAAACACTGAAAAGTAGTTGTAAGGATAATGCTATTACAAAGAGAAAACGGCAACCAAATACTATAACACTGCCATTATGTTAATAGTCTGTGTAGCAACAGCATTATCAAAGCTCTCTGGTTTCTTATAACACAGGCAAACTATGCCGTAACTTCCAACCATGGTCTAGTCTGGACTGTAAGAGGTTACAAAATGACCAGAGGATTCACTGCCCACCGATGGACCTGTTTTTGATCTCATATATTACTGGCGATGGAATTCTTGTGGCTGAAATCAGAGCAGACATGTGTTTGATGTTCTTGATTAGGGAAATGCTCTGAATTCGAAACAGGTACAAGCACTGAAGGAAAAGTATAGGCAGTTCATTGTGATGTCTAGCTGCGGGTGCATTTTGGTTGTTCAGTAGTGTTCTGCACCTAAGGGTATAGAGACATGTGAAATCTCTTGCATTTGAATCTTAGCATAATGTTTAGAAGCACCCTTTGGAGGTTTTCTATTGTTTTACATGTTTTACTACCAGGAGATTTGCCATTATATACTGTCAGTCCCAGTTTACAAAAATACTTGTTAAATTAATAACAACTAGATACAGCCTGATGTAATACCAACAGAGTTGATATCTCAGTGTCTATGGTATCAGAACCAAAATTAAGACAAATCCAAATAATACACTCTTGCGTCTGCAGACCAGCACTCCAAAATCATAAGCAACTCGTGAAATCCAGCACCTTCAAGAGTACTGGTACTCAGAGAAATGATGCTTATGTCTGTGGAATATGCCACTCCCCTGTCTTGGTGCTGGCTGTACATCTGCATATCACCAGCGTTCAGTATTTGCTTTGTTTGAATGCAAAGCATGGCTGATCATTTAAAGCAAGTGACATTATAAAAAGGTAACATTCATGTTTATACACACTTATCTTCAACTGGACCAGATGCCATCCCCAGCACTTAACTTTTCAGTAATCACATATTGCTTCTTCAGTCTACTTTGTACAAGGAAAGCTTTTTGATGATTACAGGAAATAACTACAGATACAGTGTTCTTTAAACATGATAAGTATTTTCTAAAGCTAATTATGTCTTCTGCCTTAGTGAGGTAGCTTCAGGAACAAATGAGCATTGGCCTCATTTGCATACATCTGCTCAGTAGCTGTCACATATACTTTTGTACTGGTAATGAAAAACTTTACAAACCAAGTTATAATTTACTCAGTCAGCTATCAAGTTCTCATGGCAATATCAGTACCCATAATTCATCAAATTCCAAAATCCACCAGGTGCTCAACCCAATGGTTGCTGAATTGGGATATTAGAGCATAGATACTATGCTTATTTAACCATGTGGTAAAGTGCATTTCATACTTTGAAACATAAATGTTGTTTTGTGACGTATGTTTCCTGGCACTACATCGCTGACGCAGGGGGTGGCAGTACTGTTTCCTATGGGGCAGGGTGGCACCAGCAATGGATAAAAGAGAGCAAGTATGAATATGTACATGTGTATATATGTATAGGTATGTGTATGTATATGTATGTATGTGTTTATATATTTATTTATTTATTATACTTGATTGCTGTTTCCTGCTTTAGCAAGGTAGTGCCAGGAAACAGATGAAGAAAGACCCATCCTTTCACATACACACATATCTATATACATGCACATATATGCACAATACTTATATATACATACCATCTTATACATATATACATACATATACATACACATGCATATATACATACACATATACATATTCATACTTGCTTGCCTTCATCCATTCCTGACGCCACCCCACCCCACAGGAAATAGCATCGCCACCCCTTGCATTAGCAAGGTAGCGCCAGGAAACAGACGAAAAAGGCCACATTCGCCTTTCACCCTCCTGCATGTTCAGGCCCCAACTGCTCAAAATCCCTTTCACTCCATCCTTACACCTCCAATTTGGTCTCCCGCTTCTCCTTGATCCCTCCACCTCTGACACACATATCTTCTTTGTCAACTTTTCCTCACTCATTCGTTCCATATGTCCAGACCATTTCAACACACCCTCTTTTGCCCTCTCAACCACAACTTTTTATTTCCACACATCTCTCTTACCCTTACATTACTTACTCGAACAAACCACATACCACATATTGTCCTTCACCATTTCATTTCCAACACATTCTCCCTCCTCTGCACAACTCTACCTATAGGCCATGCCTTGCAACCATATAATATTGTTGGAACTACTGTTCCCTCAAACATTCCCATTTTTGCTCTCCGAGATAGCGTTCTTTCTTTCCACATATTCTTCATCACTTCCAGAACCTTTGCCCCCTCCCCCACCCAATGACTCACTTCCACTTCCAGTGTTCCATTTGCTGCCAAGTCCACTCCCAGATATCTAAAGCACTTCACTTCCTCCAATTTTTCTCCATTCAAACTGAAATCCCAAGTAACCTGTCCCTCAACCCTGCTGAACCTAAAATCTTGCTCTTATTCACATTTATTTTCAACTTTCTCCTTTCACATACTTTTCCAAACTCGTCACCAACTTCTGCAGTTTCTCACTCAAATGAGCCACCAGTGCTGTATCATTGATGAACAACAATTGTCTCACTTTCCATGCCCTCTTATTCCCAACAGACTGCATACTCACCTCTCTCTCCAAAACTCTTGCATTTACTTCCCTAACCACCCCCATCCATAAAAAGTGAAACAACCATGGGGACATCACACACCCTTGCCGCAGACCAACCTTCACTGGGAACCAACCACTCTCCTCTTTTCCTACTCGCACACATACCTTATACCCTTTATAAAAACTTCTCACTGCCTATAGCAGCTTACCTCCCACACCATATGCTCTTAAGACCTTCCACAAAGTATCTCTCTCAAACCTATCATATGCCATCTCCAGATCCATAAATGCTACATACAAATCCATCTGTTTTTCTAAGGGTTTCACACATACATTCTTCAAAGAAAACACCTGATCCACACAGTCTTTACCACCTCTAAAACCACACTGTTCCTCCCCAATCTGATGCTCAACATGCCTTCACCCTCTCAATCAATACCCTCTAATACAGTTTTCCAGGAATACTCAACAAACTTATACCTATATAGTTTGAACACTCACCTTTATCCCCTTTGCCTTTGTACAATG
>JAYMFT010036976.1:0-15759 GCA_038088735.1 Panulirus argus | reverse complement strand
GTCTGTCTGTCTGTCTGTCTGTCTGTCTGTCTGTCTGTGTCTGTGTCTGTGTCTGTGTGTGTACGCACAGGATTTCATACAGACGCTTCCTTAATTAATTCGCCCTAAGATAATCATAATCATTAATCTAAAAATGTAAAATCATTACAAGTCTATGTTGGTCAAGTCAGCAGCCTCCCAGACGACCCCCTTGTCGGACGACCACACGCCATCATCCCCGTCATGGTGAATCATCTATGTGACTTCACAGTGCATCTCTCTCTTCGTCACCCACTTACCACGCTCGTTGTGGGATAAGGGCGAGGGGGGGGGGGCATTAAAACAATCTTTACCAGGCTTTACTATCAGTCTAAAACCATGGGAGGAAATCCTGGATTTACTGTCTTTATCACGCTTTCAAGACATCATTCTGCTTCATAGTTTTCTCAGACCAGTAGGGAATGCGTTAGCGTATGCTTAGACATAATGACGGTATAGTTATACAAAGGGAGTCGAATGGTGAGTGCTCCTAATAACATTCTTGGGAGCGCTGTTGACAATAGGAGGAAAATAAAGAGAGGAAAGGAAGAAGAGAGTCATAAGAATCAAGAGGAACTCGTTGTAATTCCCTCCAAATCTGATTACATCTAATTCTCAGCGTCGCAGATATGATACAAAACGGGGAGGAACAATTATGCTCATTCTAATTGACACTAATTACGGGGGAGACGAGTCACCTGGTGTGGTAAGCACCCCAACACCACACATCAAAAAAACCCACCAGGTACAGATCCCCTGTGGGAGCCCCGGTGTCAAAGCCATTATTACGATTATTATCACGCCATTTATCTTCATTATGGGTGAGACAACCATCTTGCATTTACCATTTTGATTGCATTGCCCCCGGCTGGTGTAGACACACATATATACACACACCTGGCGTCGGCTGGTGCTTGTGTGTGTGTGTGTGTATGTGTGTGTGTGTGTGCAGGGGGGGGGGTTTATGTACACATAGGAGTAAAAATACGGTGCATACAGATAAACAAGGTTAAGAGACGGGGCAACACGACTGTTAAAAAGAAAACTCTCTGTCTCTCTTCCAGTGGCACACAAATAGGAGTCACAAATAATAATCACGCAAGAGATGGGACCCTGTGAGTGTAGGACTCCCCTCCAAGTAGAGAAGATGTAGAGAATCACACACACACACACACACACACACACACAAGCAAACAAAAGGCATGGATCCTGTCGCACCGTTTCAAAACACCTGCTTCCTTCCTGTTATCACCCTGAGAGACATCCCTCTCCCCTGTGCACCTGCTGCTCACCTCGCCTCAACTGCCTCCAGGCGTCTAGATGACACATAGACTCTCCTCCTACCGTAAATTCCATCATTAGCCCTACCACTGCTATCAGCACACTCGCTGACTATCATTACCAAGGGGGAGGAGAGAGAGGGGTGGGGTGGGGGGTGTGGGGTGACAGCAGTAGCAGCAGCTTCTTGTATCGCACCCTACATCATCATCACCAGCTGTACCTCAATCACCACTTTAGCCTCCTCTACGTGTGACCGCCTGATACTACCCCCTACAATCAACGCGGGGAGCTCATGCCACCATGCTCACCACGATCAGCAATATCTCGTCTAAGTCCCTGCCATCACCAGGGAGAATTTCCATTACCTCCCATAGATACCCTACCATCGCCAAGACGATTTCTAGTATTTCATCCGCTGCGCGACTAGTCGCCACGAAGACAATTGCCACCACTTAAACCCTATGGTAACCAGCCAGCCATCGATGGGACGGTTGCTTAGCGCCTCGTCTATACTACCCTTACAACCGCTGCCACGATTTCCATCGCGCCTCTCTCTTAACACCCTATCATCACGAAGACGATTTCCAACGCCGTATCCCACCACCACACGGCAACTGCCACCACCGTTGATTTCCATCCTTTTGGCCCTGACGCCCAACCATGGTGAGCGCAATATCCACAACCTCTGCCACAACTAATTGTACTTCTCTACAACAAGTACCATTGCCACTTCTGCCTTACCCATCATCACCTCTGCAGTTTCAACCTTTTCTTCTGTAAACCCAGTCTCGTAGTAGCCTCGTAGCTACGACTATTTATCTACCGATGAGACAGCAGCGCCACTACTTCTACGTCTGACCAACCGTTTATCGTACTTTCTTTCATGCCACCGCCAGAGACAGGGTCCCTGTCCACCTTTCTAGAGTGCGGTCTCGACTCTCTCTCTCTCTCTCTCTCTCTCTCTCTCTATCCCTCCACTGGTTGACCTAAGACAACGACAATCTTATTACAAAACCTTTCACACGACGACAACAACGACTGCCGCCACCACCGCCACCACGACGGTGCCTTCGACCAGTCAGCCAATATCCCCCCCTCTCCAACCCCCCAACCCCTCCTCGGACCCATCTCTACGCATGGCTAAATTGGCCCGAAGGAGTCCGTCTCTGGTCTCTGAAACTCGCCCTCGTCCTGCGACCGCCTTTGGCTCGCCTGCGTCTCTAGTTCTGGGATTAGCAACACCACAGTTAAACCTGTCGCCGTATATCACCCGGCTGAGGCTAGGGGGAAAAAGGATGAGGAAAAGGGGGAAGAAGAAGAAGAAGGAGGAGGAGGAGGAGGAGGAGGAAGAAGGAGAAAAAGAGGGCGGTAATTGAGGAGGAGAAGAAAGAGACACATTGGAGAAAAGGGAAGCGGAAAAGGTGCTGAAGTCACGCGGAAGCACGAGAGAAAAGGCGTTACGAATGTCTCACCGAGAAGGACTGGTCATTACGATATGTAATGTCATGGATTATAACTTCATGATAAGGTGGGGGTTGTGGAAGGGGTTTTGGTGTGGCAGAAGTAAAGAGGGGGTGGCTTTGTGGGGGGGGGAAGGAATGTTGAGGATGATTGTGGTTTGCGAAGTAGACCGGATGATTGGAGGGGGGAAATGTAAAGAACAAGGATACGTCTTCTTAACACCTGTTTTCCTGTGTGTTTATCTACAATAATGAATTCACAGAGAACAAATGATATTGTAGAGAAATGAATAATTGCAGAATGATTCATATACTTTATAAGAAATAAATGATATGTTGCTGTTCACATTAGCGATACATATGTATACACACACACACACACACACACACACACACCTTTGATAAAGTACTCGAAATGAATTTGCCGAATTGAAAATATTTTCCACCTCACCACCTCCCCCTTCCCCTTCTTCCCTGTTTTTATCAGAAAATAATATTTTTGATGCCTTGCATATTTCATTATCAGAAAGAGAGAGAGAGAGAGAGAGAGAGAGAGAGAGAAACCATTTATCATAATTCACACACAAAATGTGTGGGCCTATTTACAAGATGACAGGAACGGATACCCCTCTATTTCCATTCTTTATGCTTAACCCATGAATATCTAAACAACCAGAGGAGGAGAGAGTGTACCATATTCTCTCCGTAAAAATCATACGCTTCGTCCAACTCAAGATCGAGAAAAAAAAAAAGAAGTCTAAAATGCGTCAAATGATAATCATACCTCGGTCTTTTCTCTCTCTTCTTCGCCCTCCCAACATACCATCCTCGTCGTCATGAAACGTGTCTCTCCATCACTAAAACCACGATAAAAATTTGCATATCATTTTGCATAATTATGTAAATAGAGAAACGCTTTAACCCCCTGTAGCGCTGACGGGTCGCGATTCAGTCCATCACCTGATAACCTAAGGAATGACATTTGTTGCCTATTTTCCCTCATTATTTTCAAATTTACACTGTGTCGTAAACATAGGCGATTTACACAGCCCGGGGTTCTTGAGTGGGGTTGCATGGCCGGGCAGGAGGTTGGAGGAGGAGGAAGGGAGTGGGGGAGAGAGGGAGAAGGTTTGTTTGGTTGGGGGAGAGACGGACTGGAAGAGTGAGGGAGGTTGTGAAGGTGAGGTTAGCAGGAGGGAGGTGGAGGAGTAATTGGTAGGGTGTTAGATGGGGTTGGAGGTGGAGATATTTTGTTGGAGGTGGAGGCATTGTTGGAGGTAGAGAGGTAAGTGAGAAGTTGAATAGTAGATCTACAGGGGTGAAGGTGATGTCGCAGGTCCTAGTATGGAGACGTTGGCGACAAATGTGTGAGGATATGTTGGAGATAGAGGGGTGGAGATAGTGTTAGAGGGTAGAAAGGTGGGATGTTGGGGACAGGAGCAGTGCTAGAGATATCTGAGTTTAGGTATGAGGTGCAGAGGGAATAATGATTCAGCTTGTAGAAAAAAAAAAGATTATATCGTCTTTATTCATTTCTCATTCTTTTCCTTCCTTCCTTCCTCCTCCTTCTACTTCTTCTTCTTCTTCTGCCCTTCCTACCACCCTCCTTCCTCCTACCCCTCTCGCCCCTCCCCCTCCTCCTCCTCCCCAGCCAATTTTCTGGGTAATTAGAAGGTCGTAACTGCCTAGCCTACAACAATTTGAGGCCATCTTCTGTCGCATCCCTACACGCGTTCCGTTCGCCAGTGTGCCACGCTGAGACGGTGGTCGATCAACGTCATTCCCCTGGCTTGCACTGCAGCGTCTAACTGATTTAAAAGCGGGTGTCACTGTTTAGCACCGGGTGGGGAGGGGGGTGGGGTGATGGGAGAGGGAGAGAGAGAGAGGGGGAAAGAGTAAGGGGAGAGGGGAGTGGGGGGGGGGGTGTTGTTGGTAGGGTGAGAGGGGGGGGGGGGGGGGAGGGAGGGAGAAATATGGCGGGGAAAATTGGACATGAATAGCGATGGACGTCAAGTCGGGTCAGACAGCCTTCCGAGTGAGTGGTCATCCGACAGCTGGTGTTGGCTACACTGTCTGGGACGGGGAACCAGAGTCTAGCGTTGCCAATTCTCTTTTTAGCTTCACGTGATCAGTTCATTATATAATCTGCAGCATCATCACATGATCCTATGTGTGTGTCTTCATATATATATATATATATATATATATATATATATATATATATATATATATACAGATTTATAAATTCTTGTCCGCTGTTTCTCGCTTTTGCTAGGTAGCGCCAGTGAGAGATGAAGATAGGGGGAATTAGCTCACATCCATTCACTGTCATTAGCAGTACACGAAACCACAATAATCTCTCTACAACCAAGCCCCACAGACTTTTCTATGACCTCACTGGTCGCTTCACATGCCCTAGGTAAGTCCATTGATAGCACGTCGCCCCCTGTATACCACATTGTTCCACTTTACTCGATCCTCCGCATACCTCTCACTCTCCTACTTGTTCATGCCCCGACTACTCAAATATATTTCACTCCTGTGAATCAAAATGTTCTTAGACGAGAGTGCACTTATTTCTGTCCACTGACGGTGTCATGGTCTTGCGAAAGGCCACTTCTCAGTCGCGCTTTAACAACTTGCAGGTGGAGTCCGGTAACACTTATTTATGATGTATGTGTAAGTCTTACGGGACTCCTCCCGCATGCGGTTACACTGCGAGTGAGAAGTGTCCATTGCTGAGGCTGTATCATCACCAAGAGCCGGAAAAGGAGTGAGAATCCCGTTGAGGAACTGCTCGTTCCGGAGTCCATCATATTCCCTGCTCCTGCTTGGAGTGCAGCCTCGAAGGTGCAATGGCCCCTTAAATAGGGTAGTAGAGGGACTGTCACCAGTTTCTGTCTTTGGTGTGTGTGTAGGTTGAATGACCTTACCCAGCTACTGTGACCTGATTTCACGTGTGTTGACAATGTTGCTAAGACGATGCTAAGACTCTAGAAGAAAATGGGTGATGTGCTGATGGAGATAATCGAATATTAGGCACTATTACATATTTCTTCTTTTGCACGCTTGTATAATTTTAATTATTTGTATTTCAGTTCTCTTAAGTTTTCATGATAGTGAAGATTAGAATCTAATATGTAGTCAGTTGGTCATTAGGCTTTCACGGTAACTTAAGATACATATTAGAAATAGAAAAAGATACATTAAACGAATTTGTTTCTTCTTTCGCGTTAGGGGAAAAAAAAAAACACGGATCTTGGACATTATCATTAAGATTTACGTATGCATTTACGTTATTTTTCACTGTTTTTTCTTCGAAGGTTCAGAAAGAAAAAAACTGACAGCTCATTTACAAAGGAATGCAGGGGGCAATGGAGACAGCAGTACACGAAAACGGCTTCTGCCACAAGGCAGATTTTCCTCGTAATCTGTCTGTCTATCTGTCTGTCTGTCTGTCTGTCTCTCCTCTCTCTCTCTCTCTCTCTCTCTCTCTCTCTGTCACCGCGTCGTGCCCGCCACGAGACGGGTCATGGCAAATGAGATAAAATCCTACTGCTTTGAACCGGATTTGTCCCTGCCCTCTGTCCATTGCTGTTGGCATTATTGCATTTGGGAATAGTTGTTATGGACGCGGACGTTGATGTTGTTCTGTTTGCGGCTGCAGCCCTGTGGTTGTTGCAGCCCCAGGTGTGGTGGATCTTGTGGTCGTTGTGGCTAATGCTGATGAAGCTGATGTATTATTAGTAGCTGTTGCTAAAGTATCTTCGTTGAGGCAGTAGCAGCAGCAGGAGTAGTAGTAGTAGTAGCAGCAGCAGCAGGAGTAGTAGTTGTAGCAGTAGTAGTAGTAGTGGCACGAGTTGTGTTTCTTCTCTTCTTAGTTGTTTTTGCTTTCGTCGTTGTTGCTTCCTTTCGTTTGATGCCCTTCATCCTCAGTGCATCTACTGCAAAAACCATTTACAATCCTCTCTAGGATGTATGAAAACATCTGCAACATACTATGTCAAGCGCTCTCGCTTCCCCACAACACTGAAGCTCTTTTACCCAATGAGGTCCTATAACCTATAGGCTACCCCTCTACAACTCTTGAGGACCAGAGCAACGATGGAAGGCCAAGCGGGTTCTTCTCCTTCGGCGAAGGTGGGACGCTTGACTCGCGCTATGATCGAGCACGCTGCGTCACCAGAAGCACTTGAGGTATGATCAAAATAGATGAACACGCACTTAAGAAACGTCAGCGCGCTCATAAATAGGAGTATTTATGGTCTTACGAAGCTCCAGCTCACAAGACTATGTTTATGTGTTAATGAATCTGAAGACAGGGGATTCCTCTTCACACACACACACTCACACACACACACATGTATCACACACAACCACATACAGATACAGAGGGAGAGAGAGAGAGAGAGCACAAACCATCGCCAGTCTTCGGCATCCAACAAATATGGAGATGTTTGGCACTTAGCCTGGCGATGATAATGATGAACGCTGGCATCCTATAAGGTCCATCCCGGGGAGATATTACCATATATTCTGGCCTTAGGTGTAGTTGCCACCCTGCTATGACGTCTTCTTCCCCTTTCCCGCCCTGGAAGTCTTCTGTTAGACTTAGAAAACCGCATTAGACCTTCTTCAAACTCGACCCTATCCATTCCTCATTCTTTTTGTCAAATAGAGAGACGTTTTTGTATGTTATTTAGCAAGTTTGACCTCCTCAGACTTTTGTATATTCAGTATTATAGTGTCTAACGTTAGACAAAGACCACATGTATCCTGAGTGTGTCATATGTGATTTTAGACTTATCCTTTGCTCCTGATGAAGGTGCAGTAGAGTTTCTGGTGGATGTACCTTGACGATGAGGTCCTTAACTACATTTGGCAGACTTCTGTCATCTTTCTTTCCCATGTCCTCCAGCTGATAAGCTCGTTATAGACCATCAGGTCATCTATTATCCAGATTTCCTATGCACTCCAATGTCCTTCAGCAGATAACCTCGCCACATATCATCATTGACTTCTGTTATCTGGCTTTCCCATGTACTATAATTGTCTTCTCCTCCTCTTCTTTACTTGCTGCTTTTGAGAAGCTTCCTCCTTTTCACATCTTTCCCAGGCCTTCAACCTCTCCTCAACAACCCGCTTTTCACAAAGGAACTATTTTTCTTTCATCACTCAGAACGCTGCAGCTTTCTTGAATCCGATACGTAAATCTTAAAGTCCGATCAATGTTTACACGGTAGGAGAAATATGATAACCAAGTTTTACAACTCTATAAAGAAGACTTAAAAAAAGATGGATAACCAAGTTTGACGAAGCAAGTTTTATGAAATATTATCCAAATCATGAAAACATGATAACCGAATTTTATATAGCCTTACAATCTGATTTCAAAACAAGTTATCCAAATCATTTAACAGGCAAACCAATTCTTGTTTTTTTTCTTTTAAACTTGATCACTACATTTTACGTCCGCAAAGCCAAAATCCTACAGTTTGTTGACTAGAGTTTTGCTCTGTTACGATGGTGTTCGTCTTGATGCTGTGAAAGATAAGCGAGAGAACTTAAGGATACCTTGATAAAGTATATGAGTCTACATTCTGCAGCATTTTGGGGACCTTGAATTTTGTCTAAATCTGATGTTTCGTTTATTGCTTGTAAAAGTGATTAGCTTGCAAATATCAAATCACTTTGAAGTCTCTGTTCTTTTGCTGCGATTGAAACTGTTTCATTTACCAAAGCATTTATATTCAAGTGTTGAGTAGGATTGAAGGCCGATTTGATAACTGTTTCTCTCCCTACTCCTCGAAACTTTGGAACTCTCTACCCTTTCACGTCTTTCCTAACTACTATGACCTGGCACATTTTAAAAACCGGATCTTCACTTTCCCAAAATTCGTAATTACTCCCCCGTCTCTTCTTTTTATTTTCCCCTTTTCACTAACCTTTCTGTACGTCACTTGAGGCCTTTCCTTGATGTGGACATTCGTTTTTGGGGCTGGAGCCTTCAACGCAATATGGAAGAACATATATACATCTGATCCCTCAGGTTCTTCAACGTGGTGTTTTATTCGTGTGTCTGCATTATTCATGCAGTAGTGCATCACTATTCAATCTATTCTATAGACTTTCACGTTAGCTGAACAAATTGCCGTACTCCTTGTTAGCATCTGGAACCCTGAGACCTTTTGACCGAGCTCTTTCATATTTAGCACACCAACCTCCCGATAACAGGCTTCGAAAGACGGTCAGACGCGCGCATTGCCTCTGCGCGTATGCACGAAGCCGTGCAATGACGCGCATGCATGCATGCATGCATGCATCTCACACAGTTGATCATGCAAACAGCGAGCGAGGCTTTAGCGCACCAGGGGTGTGCATGCGTTTTCAACAGTCTCCAGTCGCAGTGTCCATAAGGTACACACGATATCTTTAAAAGTCGCACCTTTGCATGGCACCTTCTTGATAATTCCCACTAAGAGCATGACAAGTCTAATGATAATTCCCGGGGGAGCACGACAGCCTGAAGATAATTCCCGGCGGAGCATGATAGTCTAATGATAATTCCAACGAGCACACGACAGTTTTTTTCCCCTGCTAATCTTCACGAACACACAAGCATACTCGGTCATGGACCTCCCCAGTGGCTGGGAGATTTGTATGCACGGGAATCGGATCTGACTTATGGCGGTATCTGGACGATGACGTTGATGAAACACTGCGGGTTTAGTGAACGACAGATTGTGTGTGTGTGATTACTGTTTGCGATTGCCATTTGTGCGTTGCGGGGAGAGAGTTTTACACTTGTGTTGGCCCCGTCTCTTAACCTTGCACGTATGTACCTTGCCTTGTACTCCTACATGTATAAACACACGCACACACACACACACACACACACACACACACCACACACACATACACACACACCACACACACACACATCACACACACACACACAAGAGCAGGGGGCGGGGACAAGACATAGCGCCAGAAGCATTTAAAGCATGTGTAGGCATCGAAGGATGTGGCAACAATGCAAGCCGTAGAGATATGTGGTACAGAGGGATATGGAAACACTGCAGTGGTTAGTAGCCCCCTCCCCACAACCCCCCAACCCCATTTCCCATTATCCACGATGAGATATGAGGCACATAATGGCGAGCATGGCATATCTCAACATGTAGGTTACTTATGTGTTTGTCCACGGTGTATGGTATTGTAAGAAAGATCTTAAGACTATTGCATGCGCAAGCATGCTATAAATGTGCGTGTGTGTGTGTGTGTGTGTGTGTGTGATTGGCAATTTCTCATTAACTATCCGTACTGCACGTGAAGACGGTTCTACACTCATGTGGCCCCATCTTTTAAACTATTTGTGTTATATATCTTTTTACACTTTTGAATACTGTCAACTTTCACTGTTTCATCATTTGGCTCATTCCATTCGTCCACTTTCTTGATTCTAGAACAGTACTTCTCAACATCTTTCCTAATAGAATTCTTTTCGATCTCACACAGACCTGGGGTCCCAGAGAGGTGGTCTGGCCTTAGCATTGTTAAAAAAAAAAAAAGATGGATATAGTCCTCTTAAAAGTAGATGAAGAAAGATGTCAGAGAGAGAGATAGAGAGAGAGGGAGAGGGAGAGAGGGAGGTAGGGAGGGAGGAAGAGGACCCCCACAAACTGCTAATAAAAGTAGATAATAAAACAGGCGACCTTGAAACGAAGTTTAGCTCTTAGGTGTCGTCCACCACACCTCTCACGAAGAGGAGGACCCAGTGTGGTGTACATCACGACGCTCTACAGTGTAGATGTAGGAGTCTACATCTATGTCACTGGGTCTGGTGGGTGCTCAGGCTAGAATAAGTTGAGGGGGTTGACATTTACGTCTACTAAACCAGTTTAAAAAGCATCATTCTTAACTCATATCTTTATTCTTTTTTTTTTGCTCTTTCTTTAGCCTAAAAAAAAAGATGCACTCGTATTATGTCTTGTGCTGTATCTCTCTCTCTCTCTCTGTCTCTCCATTCCTCTCTCCCTCCCTCTCTCCCTCCCTCCCTCTCTCTCTCTCTCTCTCTCTCTCTCTCTCTTGGACACCTCCCAAAGCAATACCTTACATGGGATCGGCGTGTTGGCTTCGCGCACACACCCATCTGGCCAAGTAGCTACCATTTTATTTTAAACCATGATTGGTCCCCACCTGACCATCACCATCCTTTGGGGCTAAACTCCCTGAGCCCTTAGCCTCCCTTGGCTGCTTCGCCCTCAGCGTTAGATTTAAGGCTTCGCTCTGGTCGCTGGATGTTTTGTGAGCTACAGGGAGTTTGCTACTGTGCGATAGAATGCTTATGTTCTGTCTCCAGTTTGCGATTCGTTGATTATTATTATTATTATTGTTATTATTACCATTATACTTATTATCATTATAAATATCACTATTATTGTCATTATTATTATCATTATCACCATTGTTATTATTAATGCTGTTATCATTATTATGATTATCATCATTGCTATAATTATCATCATCACTATCACTGTTACTATCATCTTATATCATAACTATGTCATTACAATTAATCATGTCATTATTACTATTCTCATATCTTTATCGTTATCGTTATTATCATTATTACATGTATCATTATTAGCATTAGCATTAGCATCATTATCATCACTATTTTAGGCTCTGGTCTCGATGATTTACGCATAACAGCGAAAAATTGGACAAGTGCAAATGAGGTCATCGTCACATTGTTCCTGGTGCTACCCCGTTAAAGTGGGGAAGGTAATGAAGTATAGAATTGTGTTTATATTAACATTACCATTACTACCACTGATATTATAATAAATGATCCTCATTAGCAGATTTTATATTTCCTTATTATCATCACTATGTTTGATATATCTTATGATAAAGATTTTAGCAAAAAACCACCCTTGCTTTCTATTCTCTACTGCCATTACTGTGTTTATAAAACTCGCGTTCATTCTTAGAAAGCAAAAACGTCCCCAAAATGGGATTAATCAGATAAGCGTAAGTCACATCCGTCAAAAAAAAAAAAGTATTTCATACCCAGATGAAGATCTCAGATTGCAATTACGGTAACAGAACCAAAATAAAAACCAGAGATTGGAGAGATATAGTCTCCATTTGTTATAGCGAGGGTTTTAGGTTTTTCGGTTTAGCTTTTTTCCTCTGACACTGTATGAATATTCCCCCTACTGACCAACTTTGATAACTAAGATAGAAATGGAGTCCATCCACCATTCTGTAATTCGTATTGTCTCTTCTCTGACAGTATATCCAGAGTTTAGCTCTATGTACACTTTCGGATGGTTTCGTTCTGGCGATAAGCTCATATCTGACTGCTTTTCTAATTGCAGAATTTATAAATGACGATTTGAGAAGGAAGGAATACGAGAGAGATATAAAGCAATGGCATGACTTGGTAACTCAGGCGTCAGGCAGTTGCCAGGGAGTCTGTTTTACATCAACGTAAACAAACACATCGCTTAATGCAATGACACACCGGGCATGCGTTACTGTCGCGCCCAGCTGACACAAATGAGGACGGGCGATGCGCCTCTCTCTCACTCCCTCCCTCCCTCATCTTCTCTCTCTCTCTCTCTCTCTCTCTCTCTCTCTCTCCATGTGCGACAGGGAATATCCAGATTTTAACCTCGTGGTGGATAAATTCTTTTTTTTTTTTTTGGTGGGGACCACACTCGCTCACTAGGACTTGAGCTGTCACGTACACAACACTCCATCACTCTCTCTCTCTCTCGCGCACAAATGCACACACACACACACCTTCGTGACTCGACAGACGCCTTTATCTCTCTCTCTCTCTCTCTCTCTCTCTCTCTCTCTCTCACACACACACACACACACAACAGAAGGCGAGCATTTACACTACATCAAGCTAATAGTGTGTTATTTCTGTAAGTGAATGTACCACACTCTAACCAGTTGACTGATGCTCGCTCACTCCTGGGCTGCTGCGTCCGACCCAGAGTGGATGGGACTTACACGCGAGCGGTGTTTGCACTGGTGGTGCTTGCGAGGGGTACTCATTTTTTTTTTCCCCTGAGTCCCACAGGAATTCATTCTGGTTTCGCTTCTAGTGTTTGTCGAATTGACTGTGTGTGTGTGTGTGTGTCTCTTTCTCTCTCTCTCTCTCTCTCTCTCTTTCTCTCCTTCCCTCCCTGCCTCCGTCCCTTCATCACCCTTTTTCTCTCTTCCTCTCTCTATTTCTAATGCATATGTATACACGTACATACAAAAATGGATGCAACTCACTCAAATTACACGCACGCACACACACACACACACACACATACAAAATGTATACTTCCCCACACACACACACACACACATATACACACACACACAAACACCCACCTCTCCTACACATACACTCATACAGACCCTAACAACATACAAACCTCCACCCTGACCACCCTGCCGCTCCTCATGTCGTTCGCAGAGCCTAGAATTTTTACCACGTCAGAGTCAAACGACCTGGAAATAAAATATCTAAAAAAAAAAAAAAGAAAATCCGTTTTTCGAGCTGACACACAAAAACCGGTTCTACCACATGTGTTCTTCAACCATATACACACACGGGCAACGGCTCCGGCCTTTACGCATGACTCCGTGCCGGCCCTGCTCTCGTATAATGCGGCAATGCATCCCAGAACAGCCCCAAAATGTCAGCAGCAAAAAACTCATTTTACTATCGGCACTGGTCAGTGGTGTGGAGGAGACCTGTCCCGCCCGGTAATAAAACAGGTTTGGTGACGGTGATCTGTGGGACCCCTACGGGATGCTGGGTTCTCGGCCCGCCGACAATACACCGTGAAGTTGATGATGCTCTTTTACCTAGAGAGGGTCTCACGATCGGATGTCATTATCAAGCACAAATGCAAGGAATCCAGCTGGTGTTAAGGAGGGATCTCTCACTTCGTCTTCTTCTTCTTCTTCTTCTTCTTTTTTCCTCTTATTCTTTCGTCTTCTTCTTTCGTCTTTCTTTTTCTTCTTCTTCTTCTTCTTCTTCTTCTTCTACTTCTTCTTTTTGACTGGTGTCAGGAAATGAGAGAATGTGTTAGCAAGAAAGAAAAGTGCACCGCTGTTGCTTATTAATATGTACCTCGTGGTCACGGCCATATGCCAACTCAAGGTCTCCTGTAATCCTAGTCTGGACCTTCTGGCTTCGCCTCAGAAAGGAATATGGTAAAGGTAGGAAAAAAAGAAAAAAAAACGTACTGCATTTTAATATTCTTACGGTCGGCTTCTCCCAAGGTACAGTACTGAGGCGGTACACTTTTTTTCTCTCGCTTTTTTTTACGAAGGGCGCGACACCAGCTTCTCTCAAGCTTGGCCACCGTGGAGGCAGCGAGCCATTCCTCTCTCTACTCACGCCGGGATCTTTAAGCCTTTCAAGGCGTCTCGGAGGAGCAAATTAATTCTTTATGACTCCCGTTTGCTCATCCCAACGCAGGAACGCTGAATATAAATCCTGATCCAACTGGAGCTTGCCTGCATTGTGATATGCATTGTGATAATCTCCAAATGGTTAGCCCGTGTGTGAGTTAAGTGTTGAAGCTGTACGTCAAGAGGAGGATGAGGAGGATCAGGGAGGAAGAGAAAAGGAGGAGGAGAAGGAAGAGGAAGTGAGAGAGAGAGAGAGAGAGAGAAAGAGAGAAAGAGAAGGGGAAGAGGAAGGTGAGAGATAGGAAGGAAGGTAGAGAAAAGGGGAGGGGAAGAGAGAGAGAGATAAAAAAAAAAACATTATCTGCAACTAAATTGATTTTGTCTATTTACGGTGATGCGTTAATGACCACCTATAATTTATTAGCTCATAACCCCTTCTTCTTCCCTGCTGCTGCTGTTGCCCCCCCACCAGCCCCCCAACAAATACTACTTTGCCTCCGGGCTCATCGTTCCCCCCGCATGGCTACCACTCGTAGGTAGTCGTAAGTACTCGTAGGTACTTCTCTTTCTTTCGTCCTCTCCTCTTCCTCTATCCTTCTTCCCTTCGCTTCCCTCACTATCCTATCTGAACTAGTGTCGGATCCTTCATAGCAATCCACCTTGCAAGACCTTCATTTCCAGCCTTACCTTAACAATCGACGCCTTTTTTTCTTTTAAAGTAATTCGATTTACTTTGATTTTTTCCCCCTCTTAAATCCGAACTATACAATTTCTGCTCCTCTTCCTCCGCCACCACCAACCATCATGTCCCCTCACCGACCAAACCCCTTTTTGCCATTATTAACCCCCCATCGCCCCACACTCTAGTAGTGCCCCCCCCCCTGAGTTAGTTAGACCACCCGGTATATTAATTAATGACGTGGGTCTAGTATCACACCCCACCATGGGACTGGCCAATGCACCTGGGCTGAAATAGTAATCACGACTACACTCCATCAACGTCTGCCGGAGAGCAACCCACCTTGCCGCGAGCCGCGCGACACGACCTCCTCTGATCTACGACGCTAAATTGTAAATTGTGTTCCCGGGGTCGACAGTGCCCCCTCGTGGCTCAGTGTCCGAGAAAGAGGAGGAGGAGGAGGAGGAGGAGGAATAGGAGGAAGGAAAGGTCAGTGGCAGGAAGAGGGAAGGAATAAGAGAGGAAGGAAGGAGGTGCAGGAGGAGGAGGAGGAGGAAGAGGAAGAAGAGGATCAAGATCAGAATGATGGTGAAGACGAAGGGAATAGGGAAAGCGAGACACAGAGACACAGAGAGACAACCAGGCAAACAGACAGACAGAGACAGTAGCACAGAAACAAACACACAGACAGACACAATGGCAGGATGAGAAGCCAAACCAAACAGAAGGACAGAGATATACAGACGCAGAACATGGGGGTGACAGAGATGAACAGGCCACAGCAGCCCCGAACTAATCCTTCGGATCGTAATGTGATGCATGGCTGATCAAGAGATGCCACCTCTGGACCCTGGGCCCTGCCTCCAGACGGCTGTGGTGTACAGT
>JAYMFT010036965.1:0-15759 GCA_038088735.1 Panulirus argus | reverse complement strand
TGAGTCTCAGACAGGAGTAAGATATTAGGAGAGGTACTAGACAGATGGTGTTCAACTGAGGCGAGGTTACTAGAGAGGCTTCACCAGAGAGGAACTCCCTCCCAGTACAGTACAAGAGATGGGGCCCCACCAGTGACGAACTCCATCCCCGCACAGTACAAGAGATGGGGCCCCACCAGTGAAGACCTCCATCCCCGTACACACAAGAGGTGGGGCCCCACTAGCGTAAAACTCCCTTTCCTTAGAGTAAAAGAGATGGGGTCCCAACAGTGTACAATTTCCACTCCTTACAGTACAAGAGATGGGTCACCAACAGTGAAGAACTCCCTCTCCGTACAGTAAAAGATATGGGGCCCCACCAGTGAAGAAATCCCTTTCAGTAAAGCACAAGATATGAGGCCCCACCAGTGTACAGCTCCTTTCATGCGCAGTACAAGAGATGGGTCCCCACCAGTGAAGTACTCTCTCTCCGTTTAGTACAAGAGATGGGGCCCTACCAATGAAGAACTCTCTCCTTATACAGTAAAAGAAGTGGGCCCCCCAACAGTAAAGAACTTCTTTTCCGCACAGTACAAGAGATGGTTCCCCAACAGTGTACAGCCAACTCTCAGTACAGAACAACACATGGGCCTCTCACCAATGAAGAATTCCCCACTCTTACAGTACAAGAGGTGCGCCCCAAACACTGAAGAACTTCCTCCCCGTACTTTACAAGAGTTGGGGACCTACCAGTGAAGAACCCCCTCCCATAGAGTACAAGGGATGGGGCTCCACCAATGAAGAACTCCTTCTCCGTACAGTAAAAGAGATGGGACGCCACCAGTGTACAACTCCCTCTCCGTAAATTACAATAGATGGGGCCCCACTATTGAAGAACTCCCTCGCCAGACAGTAAAAGAGGTGGGGTTACAACCAGCGTAGAACTCCCACTTCGTAGAGGACAAGAGATGGACTCCACAAGTGGACAACTCCCTCCCCTTAGAGTTCAAGAGATAGGACCCCAACAGAGAAGAACTCCCTCCCCGTATAGTACAAGAGATGGGTCCCCACCAGTGAAGAGCTCCAACCCCGTACAGTAAAGGAGCTGGGGCCCTACTAGAGCAAAACTCGCTTTCCGTAGAGTAAAAGAGTGTACAGTTCCCTCCCCTTGCAGTACAAGAGATGGGGCACCAGCAGTGAAGAACTACCACTCCATACAGTACAAGAGCTGGGGCCCCAACAGTGAAGAACTCCCTCCCTGTACGGTAAAAGAGGTGGGGCCCCACCGGTGTAGAACTCCCTCCCCATACAGTACAAGAGATGGAGCCCAACCAGCGTACACCTCCCTCCTCGTGCAGTACAAGATATGGGGCTCCGCCGGTGAAGAACTCCCTTCCCTTATAGTACAAGAGATGGGTCACCAACAGTGAAGAACTCCCTCTCCGTACAGTACAAGACAGGGCTCCACCAGTGTAGACCTCCTTCTCCCTATAGTACAAGATATGGGGTCCCATCAGTGATGAACTCCCTCCCCTTACAATAAAAGATATGGGGCCCTACCAGTGAAGAAATCTCTCTCAGTAGTGCACAAGATATGGGGTCCCACCAGTGTACAACTCCCTTCATATGCTGTGCAAGAGATGGGGCTCCACCAGTGTAGAAATCCCTCCCCGTACAGTACAAGAGATGGGGCCCCACCAGCGTACAACTCCCTCCCCGTGCAATACAAGAGATGAGGCCCCACCAGTGAAGTACTCTCTCCCCGTTCAGTACAAGAGATGGGACCCTACCAACGAAGAACTCCCCCCCCCCCATACAGTAAAAGAAGTGGGACTCCACCAGTGAAGAACTCCCTCTCTGTACAGTACAAGAGATGGGCCCCATCAGTGAAGAACTTCTCCGTACAGTAGAAGAGGTGGGGCCCCACCATTGTAGAACTCGCTCCCCGTACAGAAAAAAAAAGGGAACCCATCAGTGTAAAACTCCCTCCCCGTACAACACGAGAGATGGCGCCCCACCAGTGTAGAACTCCTTCCCTTTACAGTACAAGAGATTGGACCCCACCAGTGTAGAATCCCTTCCCGTACAGTATAGGAGATGAGGCCCTACCAGTGTAAAGCTTCCTCTCCGTACAGTAAAAGAAATTTAACCCCAACAGTGTACATCCATCTCCCAGTAGAGTACAAGAACTCTTTCTCCGTACAATGCAAGATATGGGGCCCCACCAGTGTACAACTCCCTCCCCGTACAGTACAAGAGATGGGGCCCCACCAGTGAAGTACCCCCTTTCCGTACAGTAAAGGAGATGGGGCTCCACCAGCGTAGAACTCCCTCCCCGTACAGTACAAGAGATGCGGCCCCACCAGCGTATAGTCCCTCCCCATATAGTGTAGGAGGTGGGGCCCCACCACTGTAAAACTTCCTCTCCGTACAGTAATAGAGATGGAACCCCACCAGTGTACAACTTCCTCCCCGTAGAGTACAAGAGATGGGGCCCCAACGGTAAAGAACTCCTCCGTACAGTATAAGAGAAGGGGCACCACCAATGAAGAACTCAATTTCAGTACAGTACAAGAGATGGGGTAGCTAAGAAGCCCGAGGTTACGACCGAAATAGACTATGTGACGTGAAGCATACGAAACTTTTGATTAGCATCATGCTTGCTCACGTCATGAATATATGCAACCTTGGATCCTACAAAACAGAACTCAACAGAATGTTGAGACACAACTTGGAAGAGATGTGGTTCCCAGAGAACCCAGACTCCTCAAAACTCTTGCATGCTACAGCTGAAGATCTACATGTTGCGCAAGAGACGACCAACAAGAAAACTATTGACACGGCTACGGACACTGACACTACTGATGGTTCGTCTGAAGAGGAAGAGGAATCACCTAACGAACCGGACGAGGCAGTCTCACGAGATCCAAGACTGAGATCCCATAAGGAGACTCATGTTAAGCATTTAAACAAAGTTTCGGCTTCAGGATCAACTGCTAAGACAACAAATTCAAAGAGAACTGAACACAGCACCACTGAAAGAAAGACATTGGTTTAAGGATTTACGTTTCCGAAAATAGACCTTATCCAACGAAAGAGCCGAATTACAGAAGAAATCGTGACAGGAGTCATTGAAGGACACTACAAATGGACCTACGAAAATAGCCTTTATACAAATGACCACATTATGACGATGATTGAAAATGGAACAATTCAGGTACAAAAGTGAGACTTTAAAAGAGTTGACGAAGCATACTATAGAAAACTCAAGATCGGTCTACAGGAACATTCAGCATCACAACCACAACGAAAACACAGGAAGAAATAAAGGCAGAGTCTCTAAGAAAAGCAGTAACGATCATACAACACAACGTACGAGACTGGACCACGACGAAAAACAGCCTTTGTAATATATATCAAAGTATTGATCCGGACACAATATTAATAAACAGTCACGGCAATAATTTGACAGAGAAAACTAAAATCTTGAATTACAATGTACACCAAAGGAATAAAACAGGAGAGAAAAATGATGATGTGGCTATAGCAATAAAGAAAAGTATTAGACACAAAATTATTGAGGATTTTGAACATGAATTGTTAGTTGTTCAAGTAAGCACTACGGCCGGAGACATATTAATATCAACAATTTACATACCCCCTAGAAGACCTTATCTACCGGCACAAGATCTATTGAAAGTAATAAATTCCAATTGTCCCACACACATACTAGGGGATTTCAACGCTAAACACCACATCTTTGGAGATAACTCGAATAATAATGTAGGAAAAGCCTTAAGTACGATAATGAGATCAGGTAAATCAATTCACATCGGACCTGACTTTGGAACTTTCATAGGCCATAGATCATGGACGAAGCCTGATTTAATTTTTGTAACAACAAGGCGTTTCTGAATTACTGTAGTCAACCGGGTCCTCTTACACCAAGTGACCACATTCCTACTGTCTTCAAAGTATCAACGAGCCCAATCCAACTTCCGTCTAAGAAAAGGCTAAATATGAGCCAAGCCAACTGGGATTCGTACAAAGAAGAACTTGCAAACCACGAAATTCCAGATTTAAACGGGAAGACAATAGATGAAATTGACACTGAAATAGAAAAGATGCACAAAGCTATAACAGCAATAGGCAGTGCTGTACCCATCACCAACTACAGAACATTACCTTATGATAAACGTACAGAAATATTAAGAATTATCCAAGCACTGTATGTCCAGACCAAACAACACATAGAACGCTTCGAAGCAAACGCCATCTTAATGAGAAACATCAGACAGTTACAGATAGAAATGAGGGCAAAATATATGAACTAAACCAAGAAAAATGGAATAGACTAATAACTAATATAGATCTAGAACAAGATGAATTCACAGCATGATGTGGTCAGATAAAGTCAATGTCCAATACATCAAAAATCCTAATGGAACTAAATTGTATGAAGATGAAGAAATGGAAGCGGCATTTCGAAGAGTATGGTCAAATATCTTCAGAATATCGGAAGAAAATGAGAACTTTGATGAGGACCATGAAAAGGAAATAAAAGATCGGTTAAACACCCGCCTGGACCGCATAACACCCAATGAAGATAATGATATACAAAGACTAGAGGAACTTGGTAAAATTACGGAAGGTGAACTACTGCACAGCCTACGTAGTTTTCGAGAAAAGGCTCCAGGATTTAGCGGTATTACAAGAAACATGCTCTTCAACCTTAACCAAAATGCCATCAAAACTTTAGTTGAAATATCTAATGCCTGCCTCGCTTCGGGATACTTTCCAGACATATTAAAAAGAGGTAAAGTCATCTCCATACCAAAGCACGGTGTAGACCCGACATCAATCATTAATTACAGACCTATCTCACTGTTAGAAATTACGAAGAAATTATTTTGAAAGATAATACACAACAGACTGATAACACATTTAGAAGCAAGTACTTTGATTAACTCCAGACAACACGGTTTCAGAAAGAAGAAAGGAACTCAATCAGCCATGGCTACAGTAACTGAAATATTGACTATAGAAAAAGCAAGAAAACATCAAGTCAGTATGATACTGAGAGACGTTTCCAAGGCGTTCGACAAAGCTTGAAACAGGCTTAAAATACAAATTATTACAACTAGGGCTCCCAAAAGCCTATGAACAATTATTGTGTGATTACCTTGACGATCGGGAAGCATACTTAAACATCGGAGATTACACTGGACCACCCTACAACTACAAAGTGGAGTCCCACAAGGCGGCTGTCTCTCTCCAACACTGTTTATCCTATATACATCGGATATGCCCCCACCAACACGGTACAGTGAATGCATAATGTATGCTGACGATATTACACAAATCATATCGTACCCAGGAAGGTCGCAGGTGTTAATGGCAAAACACACTGCACAGCTATAGAAAGCATTAATGATTTTGAATAGAAATGGAAAATTAAAACCTCCATAAATAAATTCAAAATCATTCCTATAGCGAAGATAAAAACAGATCCGATAATTGTTCAAGGAAATCTTTACCCATATACAAGAGAAGGTACTTTGTTGGGCTTGAAAATTACCAGCAGAGGCATATCGAACTTTGTCACCCAAAAAGTACTCAGAACCAGAGGCATACTGGACAAACTGCAAAGATTTAGATACATACACTCCAAGAATAAGAAGAAATTATATATAGCATTAGTTAGATGAGTGTTGGAATATCCACCAATTCCATTACATACAATCAAACACACAAACATGAGGAAACTACAGGTGGCTCAGAACAAGGCCCTACAGTTTATCTTTGACGTCAGTTACCCAGAAACACCCAGATGTGAAGAGCTACACCAAAGAGCAGATCTCCCACCAATCAATGTTTTATTCCACGAACGAGTCAAAACCATCTGGGAAAAACTGAAGACCTTAATTCAGAAACTTTTCAAAACTGGATTGTTGACAGAGAAACTATAGAAAAAAGACACTTAGTTTCCGAGTAGTAGAGAACTGACAAAATCAATCAACCCAACACCAAAATATACATAAAAGATGGGGTACGCAGCCAGAAACAAAAGGACCTGGCGAGCCCCCTACAAACTCAAACAACAGAGCAATGGTCATCTGGACCACAGCAGCTTAGTCGCATAAAACACCTAAATGTGACAAAGCCTGACGACTAAGAGCTCTCACTCAAAAATAGAGATTTTAACTTTTTTTCTACGAACAATGTAGTTCTCTGGTTGATCCCGGAGTCTTTTATACTTTTTCTATACTTCCCATTTCCTACTATTCTTCTCATCAGACTACCCCCCATTCCCACTCTCTCCAAAACCCTCCCATCTTCTTCGATTCCCCATACCCGACCCTCCAGTCAACACCAAGACTGAAGAAATCTCCATCTTCACTTCAGCCACAAGTCAAGTGTGCTTATGATTATATTCAATACAAATTTTGGCAAACGTCAGATGCTGGGCCATCACGAAGGAACAATCAAATGATAATAAAATAGTTACCCAAAATCGTGTCTCTATTCAGCTGTGAACTTCTTTTGAATTCGGGTTATGACATCAACACCGCCGCCTACAAAAAGTATGTCGAGGAAACTACACAGCTCCATGTGTGGACCTCTACAACTGGTATCATATGCCAATATCAGATGCATTTTTCAGCTTTATATCATCAGGAATCTTATTATCTTGCAATGCAGCCAATTATCAGTATCAATGATATATAGGAGAAAGAGAACCGATCCCAAGATTGATCCTTGTGGCACTCCACTTGTTCCTTCTAACCCTTCTGAGACTTGACCATTAATCACAATTCTTTATTTACAGCCAGTCAACCAGTTTCCTGTCCACTGAAGTACAGCCTCATCAACGCCATTTTCAATTTTTGCTAGTAAACTTTGATGCGTAACATCATCGAAAGCTTTTTGAAAATTTAGATAGATAACATAAACTGCTTTTACTTTCGTCAGACACATTGGTTATATCAAAAAAAAAAAAAAAAAATCAAGGAGATTTATCAGACACGAGGAATTTCGTCGAAAACCGTACTGAAAATCGTTTATTAAGTGGTGGCCTTCTATCTCCAAAGTTGGATTCCATAAGTTCTCCAGCTACAAACGTTAAGCTAACAAGACAATAATTTCCGGGTTACTTTTTTAGTGAATCGGTGTTACACAAGCAAATCGCCCGTGGCAAGTGACTAACTGAAAATGGCAGTCAAGGGCTTTACTATCTCATTTTCACCTCATTATTGTTCTCTGGTAAAACTTATCAGGATCTGTCGTTTTATTTGTTTTCATTCCGTTTATAGCTGAAACTATGACTTCGGCTTTTATATCACTTCGTTGAAGACCTTTCCCCCTTCTTATGAGTGAAACTGGATTTGGAACAGGGATTGCATCCTCGATCGTAAATACAGATGCAAAAAAGTCAGTTAATATTTTCACCGTGGTTTTGTCTTTTTGAACCAAGTCACCGTTTTCCGTAATGAATGGACCTATTGACTGGGTAATGACTCTCTTGCTTCTAACATGACTGTAAAACTCCTTAGGGTTTCTTTTGCATTTTTTGATAATTTTCACTGTAATAATAATCGTAATAATAGAGGGGAGGGGCGACGGAGAGTAAGCAATGTTTGTAGAAACCACTGGGGTGGCAATTGACTGATTCCTGATTTTTACGATGGCTCAGGTGGGGCTGCTGTTGTCGTGGCCCATACGAGTCGGGAGGCGTCTCGACAATCAGTAATTCTAATCCTGCGTATTTCTATAGATATTACTTTGGCTTTTGCTCCCGAGAGCTGGCTGCTTGTGTGCCCCCACCACTAGTTAGATCACGGAATACTCGGCAAGCTGCTGCGTCACATGATTATTGTGTGACCATTGGCAACTCAAGGGTGCGCCGTTTTTATAACTGCTTCTTTTCCTATATGTCGAAGCTTTGGAACTCACTACCTTCTCATGTCTTTCCCAATAACTATGACATGGCTTATTTCAAGAGACAGGTTTTTCACTGTCTCAAAAATTTGTAAATACTTTCCCTGTCTGTTTTTGCCCCTTTCTCAATTCTCTCTATATTCCAATTAGTGCCCGGCCTTGATGTGGACTTCTGTCTGTGACTGGAGCCTTCAACATAAAAAAAAAAAAAAATACTATCATGTCTTGGTAGAGTCTTGATAAATATACAGACAGGCTAATAGACAGGCCGACATATAAACATGGAGATGGATGGAGAGAGACACAGAAGAGCACAAACAGGCGCCCATGCATACTCATTTTCTAACTTCATGCCTCACGAGTTATTTCTATCTTCTATGGTCTATCTTTATCTATCTTTATCCTACTTACAAATAACCTCACAGAAAAAAAAAAATACTTGACACTATCTTTCGAAACAATGACATTCAGTGGTTGGTCAATTTCATAGCTGGCCGCCAAGCCAGTGCCACTCACCAAGACTTCATATGTGAAACCCTTAAGTTCCTCTGTTGTGTTCCCATGGAACAGTTCTTTCTCCAACCCTCTTCAGTCCCTTCCTTCACGATTTGCTCTTAGCTCCTGCAGACCACCGTAAGAAGAACCTCTCATGTAGTGAGTTCCTTACAATGACATCATGGAGCTCTGACACCAAAGTTGCAACGAAAAATACGCAACACAACACATTTGAAATAATGGCTTACGCAGAAAAGAATGTGCGCATTTCGAGAAGTCTCCAGTCACTCTCTTAACACCAGACAGACACAAATCACTTCAGCTCATCAAAACAACAACAATTCTTGGCATCGCATACAACATCTTACATAACATTCATTCCCCACACCACAAACGTAAACACAAAATCAACACACAAAGTAAATGCCCTCATAACACAAACTGGCCACAACTTTGGATAAGAAAATCCCTCGGTATTCTCCAGAAGCAATTTATCCGCTCCACCTTAAACTAAGCCTCACCTGCTTAATCTACCACCATGCCAAGAATGTATATAGGAAGGATGCACGCCACAAAATAGAGCACTTAGAACCATAACCTGCTGCCTAGGAACCACAGACACTTAACACTTAAACAATGAAACAGAGATCCTCCCAATACAATCTCACCTCATTAAGCTCAGCACTCAATTGTTTGCAACAGCCCAACACTCTCCCTGCCTTGACTTCAGCAGGATGTACTCGGCGATCCCCCACACCCTTGCAAACACAGCAATAACAAGTCATACGCACAGAAATGAGCACACAAGCACGAAAAACTCGTAGTCCCAACCCGAATCTTAAACGCCACCTCACCAGACGTACAACCATGTGAAACCATACTCCCCATACATATGAGACTTACACTTTCTCGTCTATGCTCTGGACATCACCCATCCCTATAACACTACCAACGCCAATTCTACATATCTTAAGACCCTACATACCCATGATGTAACTACAGTGATAAAAACATTGACACTGAACACTTAACTGCTCAATTCCCCCATTCTCTGTCCATATAAACGTATGCACAGCTCCACCGCAGTTGACGTACCTTTAGAGCTTTCCGGTGGACGTTGCCATCTCCCTGGGCACCGCGGAAGCCCCAGTAAGTTTGAAGGGAGTCCTGAGGCAGGATGGCGAGATAAGTACATTTAACTAGAATAATTTTAGAAGTCCCGGTATCATATTATTATGTGCAAAAATGCTTGCATTTAAGATTATCAAGAGATACTTTTATACAGTAAAAGATGCCTTGATATGAGTAAGAATCTGACAAAAGCCTAAAAACGAAATTGACACTAACAAACACACGTTTATGCACAGCCTTAAAACAACTCATTCGCAATCAGTCTCTCTTGCATGCATATGCTGAAAGAAGGTAAAAAAGAAATCATATTCAATTACAAAGGCTCAGAATGTTAGCATATAAAACACTGACTCGAGCAATTATCTACACACACAAAGATACACCGAGAAGGTGCACACACGGGGAGCCTCTGATGAGACCTAAAGCCTCTGCACCCGCCTCCCAGATCCTGCCTTAATCCACCCATTCACTGCAGCCCGTCCCGTGCAGCCTTTTCTTAAGACCTCTCTCGCGCCTCCCCACACTCCCCCGTAATCCCTCATATTCCATCCAACAGCCGCAGAGGATTATTTAACCAAGAGATTCCGCCTCGTATCAATAAGGGTAAGGATTTGTAGTACCTGTGATGGAGAGGTTACGTGTGATGTGTCGTTAACCATCAGAGAGAAGATTCACGAAGAAAGTTTCTGCGAATTCTTCAACTACCGTTACTTGGATGTTGATAAGATGTAGAATACTTCTTAACTTCTGGTTACAAAGTTTAATTGGTAGATGTTCTTCTAGCTTTGATGATGTATAGGTTACATTCCATGATTATATTGCTGAAATGATTAGTTGTATTAGATCAAGGACGCTGGTAAGATACTCTTTTTAATGATCTTAACTAATATAATAACTTAATCATTAGTGCTCCAGTGACATTCAAGTCCTCCAACAAGTATATATAAGATATGAACATCCACTGTAGAAGTATGTCACGGAGTGGTGTCAGATGGAAGTTTTATCAAACACTTACTGGCAATCTGTATTCTTTACACTCCATGTCCTAACAGTTTCTTTTGCTACAGGCCAGTACTGTACATTTCCGCCCTATATGTCTTGGCAATGTGCCACGGCATTATAAGTTCTGGCCAGAGTATGTCCTCTCATTCTGCACCATGGTTCTCTACATCCGAGCATTCAGTATTCATCTCTGCACCTACTCCTTTCCTATACAGTATATAGACATTCTCTCCTGGTTATGTATGTCTTAACACTATGTTATGATACCTTATATATGGATACACTTTGCCACTGGACACAACATTTTCCAGGACTCTCTGTCCCAGCAAGCCATATCCTGAAGCTTGACGTATCCTTCTAATTATCTTTTGCACCTTACGCAGTGCATAATACTTGGTCTGGCAATCCACTATGAGACTGGCACCACGAATGCTTGTGTTTGCTGTCGTTAGTGCGCTACTTTATGATAACGCGCTTTCTGTCGAGTTTTCTGTTACCTCTCTCTGTTGCATAACTCCTGCGATGTATCATACTATGTCTGGTACCATGTTCTCTTTATCTCTGTTGTCTGGCCTTCGGTGGTATGTTTCTGAGAGGTCTGTTTTTCACTGAGGGAGGCTGTTGGCCTTCTGTGGTCTTGTAACCACTAGCTTGACGATGACGAATGGTCTGGTATCATTTTGCCTGGTATTCTGTTCTTTTCGAACCCATTCCTTGTCTCTTTGTGATATGTTGCTCTAATGTATATAAGTGTTCGTATGTTAAACCAACACTTTACTGTAACTATGCTGTCACTTTAAAGTCTGCTGTTGCCAAGTACGACACCTCACGTGACACCCTGTGCCAGACTACGTCCCCTTACTTTATCGTTTGGCAATGATGCCTTGTTGCGCTTTACTCTGTTATTCTAACACCTGGTGCTATCACAATGAGTCTTGAGAATAATTATTGGTTATATGGAATTTCTATAATTTTCCTCACAGAAGAAATATTTTAGCTTATCTTTTTATTTTTCTTTCTTTAATAGCTTGTTTATCTACATGATGAAGGAGTGATAGATGCCTTAGTACACATTATCTATTAAGATGTATGATATCTCGTCGACTATTGCCGATATGAATCTAACTTAACCAAGGAAGCAATGCATGCATTTTTATCTTATTCAAAAAAGAGAGGAAAAAAAAACTCATTCCAAGAAAGACACTTTCCAAGAAATTCATGAACTAATCTTTATATCAAGATATAACTGTACTACACTCAAGAGAAATGGTCCGAAATAACGCTATCGCATGATTCTCATGCGAACATAAAATTGATATTAAGACAGAAAATAGTTCAGTAAATAAAATGAGAAAGGCAATATCAAGTCTTAATTAAACATCATCACTGGATGAAAAGTTTTGTTTATAATCCTAAGATACCCAAAGGAAATCTTATTCTTAAACTGTTTCTGATGCAGAAACTGGGAAAGTTACAAAATGAGCCTCTCACAAATGATATCTTACAGGGAGACAGAATGGTAAGTGGTGTGTTCACTAATAAAGGAAACTTACCATATCGACATCCTCTTGTGGTTACACCTGTTGGCTGTGTTGCCACCTGTGAAGACTTCGGTGTCATCCCTGCCGTGTACACTATCTGTTGCCTTAATATCTTATATGACTCTCTAGGAATGTTCCTCTCCTCTAAGAATTACATCAGTAATCCTTTGTGCCATTCTAGTATTCTGGCTACCGAAATGTTGACAAATTTAGCTCTTGCTTCCTCTAAGACATAGCTACTATTATCCTGGTGTATCATTTTTGTACCTTCCCTCAGCTACAGCTATAGTTCTTACGGGTCAGCTCTCCATACAGCTACAAAACTTTTTCGTGCAATACGTCCACACAAAACTTATGCCAACACTCTTCATTTACAGCTGTGGAGCTACATTTCCTTATATAACCCACTGCACAGTTATTTGGTTGAAGATTTTGCTGACAGCGGCGTAATGCACCTTTGATACTTCATCATCATCTTAAGACTTATCACCTAGAGTTCCCCATTACCTCGCTTTCTGTTCTCATTCTAATTCTATGTTCTAAGAGGAGCCAGAGAATGTCCCCAGAGTAACAGTTTTCGCAAATTTGTTCTCTACGATTATTTCCAGCATCGTTAATATGCGTTTTGATAATGAATTACATGGCTACGTTTCCTTCACTTCTCTTTCCTTTACAGTCATTAAGACTGGGAGTACCTGATGCAGTTAGTAACTTTCAGCTATAAATCCCCTCATGATCATTTACTATGGCCTCGTAATTTGTGCTGAATACTGGCTAAATATATAACTTTTCTTTTGATTTGTGTAAAAAGATAATTTGTGTAAAAGAATAATGTCATAAACTTAACAAAGAAAAAAGAACAAATATTTACACACTTTTGGGTAAGTTAAGTGGGTTTCTAATTACCTCAAAACATCTTTTTTCATAACCCCAGTTTGTTATAGTACGACAGACTTCTTACCAATGTGTCCTTTCTTACAATCTTCATCTCCGACATACATGAATTGTTTACTCATCTCCAGACTACATACCTCCGTCACACATATGTTACTTCCTCGTCTTCACATTCCTTGTCTTTGTTTCAAATGTGATTTCTGTTTCTACTTACTATTCATGTGTTACAAAAAGAGAGTTCTACACCAATGTTGTCCCATCTCATAACTTTGTATATATGTAGCATGTATTTATTCCTATGCATGATGCATACGCACACACATCCCAACCTAAGCTAGGTACCTATTTGTCGACCAACCCTAAGGGGAGTAAACATATGGGATGGGTGTAGGCTGACTGCCTCGCCCAGGATTCGAACTCATGCTGGCTGGCCCATGCTGAAACATGGTCAGTAACACTAACCACTACACCACGTAGGCACAGTGTATTGTCACCCTCATTACCATACTAATTATTCAATGCTGCATATGTCTCACTTTCTCATCTCCACGTCACTTCCATCACACGCGTCATCCTCCTCATCTACACGCTTCTAATCTCCGTAAAACTGTGTTGTCATACTCATCTCTATAATCCTCATCATGAACCCTTATCATTACCTCAAACGCGTCGTCCTCCTCATCCCGACAGTCCTTTTCTTCGTCACAAACGCAATGCCATTTTCACATTTATCGTCTCACCGCCTCCACAGATGGGTCGCCCTCATCGTTACGCTAGTGCCTACTTCTGAATCTCATCCTATGTTACTTCCTTATGCACAACAAATAAAATCTCATCCTGTAATGTACAGTAATTGAAAGTATGTGTCTATGTAAAAGTCTATTGACTGATAGATCCAAGCAGTTGTACTACATTTTCATCATCTACACCATGAGGTGATCCTGTCTGTACGTCTCGGGTTTGAAGGCAAGGCGAGCAAATTGCCAAACGTACGATGACTAACCCCATAAACAGTTGCCAATAATTCATTCACCCATTCTCTTGGCAGGATAGAAATTGCTGGTTGCTGAGGTGAGAAATTTTGGGAAAAATATATCACTGTGGATCGGGAAGGCTGTGGCGAGGGAAAAGGCTGAATGAATATTCATACGACTGAACAATGTCATCCGCCATTCAGGGAGTGGTGGTCAGGGAAGCGAAAGAAAGAGAAAGATGAAAAAGAGTATGGCGGCAAGAGAATAAGGAAATGGTGGTGGTAAGGGAGAGTGTGGTAGCCAGGAGGGAATGGCGTGGTGATGGCGAGGAAGGGTGTAGCAGGCATCCACTGGAGCGGGCTGACGGGGGCCGGGAAGGCCTTTGGTAAGGAAAACTGTTAGCGAAAGTTAATCACGTTGGACATGTGAACCATATGTGAAGGCTCATTTCGAGTTGCCATATGACATCACAAAGGGAAGAAACAATGTTTTATAAAGACAATGTATGACGTCTACGTCCCTGTCCATGCAGTGGTGAGACAGTGTAGTGTCATTAACCATAATGATGATGATGATGATTACTGTGACCTGCAACCAAAGTCCTGAGAGCCTTACTTGCCTATGCTTTATTTACCTACGAGATACCGGGAGCAAATTCAAACACAGAGTCAGGCGGCCCCATCCAGCTGCCCCTACCCTCGCGTTACCATGAGAAACATGGGAGACCGTGATCTGAATACATTGTCAGTATCCCTAATGATGATGACCACCATCAGCTGAAGTTTGGGAACTGCAGGTTGTGCCTGACTTTTACATATTTAATCATTTTGAACTATACTTTCCCCCGGATCTCTCTCCATCCCTTACATTTTCAATGTAGCATCACTAATTCAGATGTTTGTAAGCTAAAGAGGGGTTTGCTTTTATTCTTCATGTGAATCCATCGTATATTTCCGCTTGGCTAAGGATTATAGGCAGCTGGACTGGATAACATATTCTGGGTCTCATCCTGCGATTAACATTGCCCCACAAACTCCCCTGGTGAACGTTGCCCAAAGACTCCCCTGATGAACACTGCCCACACACTCCCTGGAAGATGTTAGTGTTATCCCCCCCCCCCAGGGCTAGGCAAACTGACTACAAGGTGGTTGGATACTCACTGAGTCTCGTCTATGTCCTGCGTAACCTACGATGCCACGTTGGATTACCAAGGCGATTATTTCAGTTTCCTTGGTGATTACTTCACTAATTCACTTTGTCACTTTTTCATATTCGATACATTTTCCTTGTGTTATCATTTGATGCTGTCTCACTGTATGTGCTTATTTGAGCACCGTAAGTAGGAAAATTCTGCACCTGGCCTAATCCTACACGGGACATGACATCAACGAGGTCACGTTGCCTTATACTTTTATCAATTTAACCTCTACAGTTAGCCTTCAACTATACCCATGATACATGCTATGGATGACCTTTCGCACTAATTCACTTACACTATTCTTACAATGTGACAGTTTGCTCATTATTAGCTAAGCAATCTTACGAGAGTACCCAGAGGTGGCATAAGTTTCACCCCTTCCGGAGGAGATGTGCGGTGAGGAGATGTGCGATGGGGGGTTTGAGGGGAGGTGCCAGACTGCGGAGCTGCCAGAGCGTGGCGTCGTCTGACACATATACCTTTTCTGCCAAGCTTTCCTCAGTCTTTCGTTCCATTTGTCCAAACCATTACAACAGACCCTCTTCTGCTCTCTCAACCACACTCTTTTTATTACCACACATCTCTCTTACCCTTACATTACTTACTC
>JAYMFT010036954.1:0-15763 GCA_038088735.1 Panulirus argus | reverse complement strand
GAGAGAGAAAGAAAGAGAAAGATAAAAAAGAAAAAAGTGGAAGAAGGGTAACTGTTGCAATACAGGAGAGAGAGAGAGAGAGAGAGAGATAGGGAGGAGGCAGAGAAGAGAAGGCAAAGTGAAAGGAAAAAAAAAAAAAATATATATATATATGAAGTGAGGCTTCTTGTTTGTCCTGGGGAGGGGGGGAGAGTTGGGGGGGGGCAAAGTCTGGGCCAAACTTTTGGGAGCTAACTCGATTTTCATTCAGTGTTTTGAATCCGTAACAGCGGCGTGTAAACATGGAGAGAGAAGGGGGGTCCCCCAAGCCACCCTCCCCCTTAGGTGTGGCATACTGGGGAGGGCCCCCGCTCCATGTATTGCACATGGGGGCCCTCCAGGTGTAGCAGGTGGACCCTTGCTTAGCTGGAGGTGTCCATGGGCCCTCAGATGTGGCAAACGGGCCCTACACACACACACACGCACACACACACACACACACACATACACACACGCACGCACACTCACTCACACTAACTTGCAAGCACAAAAACAAACACACACGAGCAGTGACAAAGATTTTAATCAAATGCATTTGCATCTGAATTCACTGCTGATACCCAAGTCTGTCGAATTACAGTGAAATACGCGGAAAATTTTCCCCCATCATGGGAATCGTTGCTGTGCTGGGAATCAGCCTCGCCCATCAGGGGCATGATAATGCATTTACTCATTATTCGTTAAGGTGGTAAATCCTAGAGAGAAATAAGGATTTTGAGTTTTTTTTTTGGCATTTTTTTTTCATTGATCTGCTAAAATGAAATGCTGTTCATTTGTGGGAAACCCTGACGGCGAATTATTATTATTATTATTATTATTATTATTATTATTATAATGATAATAATTGTTATTAGTATTATCATTATAATGAAAAAATTATTAATATTATTATCATTATTTATATTATCATTATTATTATTATTATTATTATTATTATTATTATTATTATTATTATTATTATTATTTTATAATCATTATTGTTATTATTTTATTATCATTATGAATATGATGATTGTAATGATAAATGATGACTCATTATTATTATTCACGTCATAAATAACACTATTATTCTCACTATTATATCATTATCAGCATCGTAATAATCGTCACCACCATTAGTAGTAGTAGTTCATTTTAGAAGTAGTAGTAGCAGTAGTTATAGTTATAGTAGTAGTTGTAGTAGTAGTAATGATAATGGTAGTAGTAATAGTAGTAGTAGTAGTAGTAGAAGTAACAGTAGGTATTGTCTCGGAAAAGTACAAATAATGTAGTTATTGAATTCACCAAGGCCTTAAGAGTGCCAGCACTCCAGATTAAATGCACTTAAACCCACTTAAAACACCAACCCACCACCGCACCAACCCACCATGGCACTAACCCACCCCCGTCCACACCAACCCATCTCTGCAACAACCCACCACTGTACACCAGCTCTTCAACCAACCAGCCCGCGTGTAAAAGTCTACGGCTCTGCCTGGCCACATTTTACTACTACAGCGCTGAAACCCCACCAGACAGACCTACACAGACGCCTTTGAGTCAGGCCTTAACTCATATTTAACTCATAACTAAAACGTGTGCGGCCTCACAAACACACACTACAGTTAAACATGAAAAAAATCTAACGTGCGTATGAATTTACGTCTCACAAACACATGGAAAAGTCCACGAATTTACGAAGTCCATAATTCGAAAAGTCTACGAATTTACAAAGTCCACAATTCACTTACACAATGAATTATATGGTCACTGTTATACCTCTTTTACTGACACATCCTCTGGCCTACTTACGCATCAGCTTACGCTCTACTGACACAAGGGATAATTAGTTGACTTACCAATCTCCTTTTTTTCTCATACGCCAAAGATTCTCATCCTCTTGACACTGTTTGTCACAGAATTTATGCTGCTTTTTTGTAACACTTCCCCTCCCCCCCGAGTGTGTGACGTGATGAAAGCGTGTTAGGAATTACTTATGTCGGCCAAAGACCACTTCCTGTTACTCCAAAGCAGAGAAATCGACCTTACAGCGAAATGGCCTATATGCTCGCAGTTCTCTTCTTAATTTATTTATGCCTTTAGGGTTAGAATAACTCGCTTGTTCTTGTTTGTGTTGGTACTCTGTCCGTGTTGGTACTTTGTTTGTGTTGGTACTTTGTCCTTGTAGGTACTTTGTCCGTGTTGGTACATTGTTCGTGTTGGTACTTTGTACGTGTTGGTACTTTGTCCTTGTAGGTACTTTGTTCGTGTTGGTACTTTGTCCTTGTGGGTACTTTGTCCTTGTTGGTACTTTGTCTGTGTTGGTACTCTGTTCATGTTGGTACTTTGTACGTGTTGGTACTTTGTTCGTGTTGGTACTTTGTTCTTGTAGGTACTCTGTTCGAGTTGGTACTTTGTCCTCGTAGGTACTTTGTCTGTGTTGGTACTTTGTTCGTGTTGGTACTTTGTACGTGTAGGTACTTTATCCGTGTAGGTACTTTGTCCGTTTTGGTACTTTGTTTATGTTGGTACTTTGTTCGTGTTGGTACTTTGTCCTTGTAGGTACTTTTTTCGTGTTGGTACTTTGTTCGTGTTGGTAATTTGTCCGTGTTGGTACTTTGTCCTTGTAGGTACTTTTTCCACGTTGGTACTTTGTCCGTGTAGGTACTTTGTTCGTGTTGGTACTTTGTCCTTGTAAGTACTTTTTTGTGTTGGTACTTCGTTCGTGTTGGTACTTTGTTCGTGTTCGCCCTTTGTCCGTGTAGGTACTCTCTCAGTATATTTCCCATGTGGGTGTAATGTCCGTGCAGATAATTTCTACATCATAATTATTTCAGACAATCCTTCCTGCGCCGTTAGTGTTGAGTGTGGGTAACAATGTACCCGTGAAAGCATTTCCCGAATGAAGGATTTGAATTTGAATGCCGCCGTGTTTATGTTTGCCTTAGTTCTTGCATGAAAATATTGTTTCCATTAAATATACAAATTCAGCATTGTGACAGAATCAGAGGGGGGGAGGTGTGCCTCGCATTCAGAGCTGTTCTCTCCTCTAATCCCAATGAATTAACATAATTGGTTTCTCATAGTTTGATTGCATATTTAAAATCCAATTAACTTGTTAGCGTGATTTAAATACCCATTTGCGTTGTATCCCGTGATACATTTCTGTTTTTTTTTTCCATTCCCTCCAAATGGTTTTTTAAAGTCTGTTTTTTCTTTCTTTTTTTTTAATCGAATGCATCGTTCTCTAGTATACGGATGGATGGGTGACGTATTGTCTCCTCTAGTCTGATACTCCCGCGTCGGTGTGTATGATCTGAAGGGGTCCTCCTCCTACAATATCCCCTTGTCACATTCATACATACATCCTTCTCCCTACGTCCTCACCTTCTCTATCTGTCTCAGGGATCAGTATTCTCCCTTAAACATACAGTTCTCTCCCTTTAGCCACACGCACGTGTGTGGCTCGTGTAAGTTCACATATTCCTCACTCTCCCTCCTTCCCTCCCTCTTTCTCCCTTTACGCCATCGACTCGTCAGGAGATCCATCTCTTCAGCCGCTTCAGCTATCTCTCTCTCCCTCTCTCTCCCCCAGGTCGTGGAGTTGTCTCGTGCCCATATTTTTTTTACCCCGGCTCTCGACAGCCAGGGTTTCGACCAGACCCAAAGCATGTGAGGCTCGTACCCATGGCTCTCCTTTTTGCCTCTAAACTGTTCCTTTGAGCTCTCGTGATTTCCACCACCTGTACCGCGTTGTTATGTCTTTGAATTTCATTTCCTGATATGAATTCGAGTCAAAGCCTTTCTCTTGCTTCACTCCAGCAATCCAATGGACAAACACGCACACAAACACACACACACGCACACACACACACACACACACACACGCACGCACACACACACACACAGACACACACACACACACACAAAGAGAATACATATAGGACGTTTGAATCGGGATTTGTGAAGCGAATGAATAACTTATGGCGACTCCCGGTGCACACAGCCTCGCATATGTATACTACAGCTGCATACATGACACGTGCATCTGCTTGACTTGTGGCGTGACAGATACACACACACACACCGATGGGGGTGGGGGGGGGGATGTGTAGAGAGTGACAGTGACAGGTCGTATGATAGGTGGGGTAAGTTGTGACTGATAAAGGGGTAGTGTGTGTGTGTGACACCCGCACAGCCGCATGTCAGGCGGGGAAGGACACTGTGACATATGACAGTAGCATATGACAGGTGAGGACTCTCCCTTGACCAGATGACAGCATCTAGGACAGGTAGGGGCAGACACACACACACACACACACACACACACACACACACACACACGCACACACGCACACACAGACGAAAATAAATTTTGCTGAAAAGTTTAGATAATCATACATAACAGTTATACAAGAACAAAACAAGAAAACGAGTTTATGACGGGGGGCGAACACGCAAGAGGGGAGGGAGGAAGAAAGAGAAAACAGAAAAGGAAAAGACTTCAGGAGGAGTCGTAAAGTAGCAGCAGCAGCAGCAGCAGCAGTAGGAGGAGGAGGAGGAGGGAGGAGGGTTTGGGGGAAGGTGTGGCGAGGGGGCGGAGGACCTGACGTTCAGCTGCCGGATCGGACACTCAGCATACGGAAGAAGGCCACTTCGTCCGTCCGCTGGGTGGACACTTCTCCCTCCTCTCCTCACACACACACACACACACACTAACCTGTGTCCTCGCCTCTTACGAGACGACAGAAACGCACCTTCTGTCGTCCCCTCACGTGCGATTTGCTCGGGCCCGATGATCGCTAGAGAGTCGTTCTCTCTCTCTCCTCCTCCTCCTCCTCCTCCTCCTCCTCTCCGTTGATTCGCGTGACACCACACACACACACACAAACACACTAGACTTTTCCCATTTTTATATAGTCCACTGGGGAGGTGCTTGACTTTGGCCCCCCCTCTCACGAGTCGCTAAGATGATATCCTCACTAGATTAGCTTCGAGTTCCCAACAGAACACTACGTTTTGAATACACAATTGTCCTTTTGTGCTTGACGTTTGTGGCAAATGTCATTCAAAAAGACGTTCAACTTTTCTGTCATTGCACGATGGAGGGAGAGAGAGAGAGAAAAAAAAAATCGAGACAAATGAGACAAACTTTTAAGATATTATCTGGGTTACAGTGCCGACTATATAACCTGTCTCTCACCTGACACCACCACTGGCACAGACTCGTAAGCGACTTATCGAAACACCACAGCGACCGTCTGTGTCCCGGACCACGACTGTGTCCACCCCCCTCCCCTAGTGGTGGGCGGGCAGCGGGAGAGTCCCAACAAACCAGGCTGGGGTTGGCTGGCGCTAGAGGGGCTCCGGCCGCTGTCTGACGCTGGCGGAGGCGGCCGCCGGACTGAGTGAGTGGGCCCGCCTCCGCCTCCCTCGCCCCGTACGGCAGAGGACCACCTCTGTACACCGGCCTGGCCACCACCACCACCACCACCACCCGATGTGCGCCACCTGGCTATAGCCACCCCAGCCTCTTACGCTACCGTCATCATCACTATCATCACCACCACCACCATTATCATCATCACTATCATCATCTCCTTCCCATCTCCTGCCGTAGACGCTACCCCTGCCCTTGCTACTGCCACAAGACTCGTGAGACGGTGCGGAGCGCCTTAACTCCTCCTCCTCCTGCTGGGGATTGGAAATTTTTCTTGTAGAGTTGGGGTGAGGAGAGAGGGGTGCGTCATCAGGCTTGAGAAGTGGGATCATTACGTCTCCGGGACATCCCTAAGGGATATGTTGAGAGTATGGAGCAGCCAGTCCCTTCCCCTGGCTGCTGCCCACGAGTGTATGGAGCAGCCGTTCCCTTTCCCCGTCTGCTGCCCACCAGTAATCTCAAGTATCCAAAGAATTTCCCAGATATCTTGTTCCGTCTGCCGAGCCCTCCAGCCAGCGATCCTGTAAGGGTCAGTTTGGGCCTCATTACAGGCGCTCATCGCCAGTACATTCCAGGATTATTTTCTGCGCCTAAAAGCTGCACGGGTGATGGCGGTCTCTTTTAAAGACGCGGGGAAAGCTGGTAATGTGTAGATCCCCGGAGAAGTGGAGGAAGCCTCGGCCACCACCTCTCCTGAACCCTCCTGTGAGCATGGCTCATTAACTACGACTCTTTTATGTCAAAAAGTTCATTTATTTTTTTTTTTCGAACAGACATTTAATATTTTTTCCCCTCCTTGCTGTATCTACGGAGAGGATATTATTTGTCAAGAGTATAAAGTCGTATTTTTTCTTTTTGTTTATTTCTTGGTAGCGCAAAGAGGCTTGGTGACGCTCGGAGGCAGATCTGTGCAAGTGTCATCCAATCGTAGATTCAGATGAAAGATTTGCCGTGTCGTCAGTGGTGCACAGATGATGATTGATGAGTCTTGATTATTATCTTTTCATCCACACACACGATTGGTTCTATAGTAATATATAAACAGCCAAGTGGTTAGAAATGTGTATAGACTCGTAATAAATCATGAAATGTATAGTACATAAATATACATACGAGTAATTAAGAATGAGAATCACATGTATACACGAACCGACCGTCTTAAAAACATATTTTTCTTTGGACTTACGCAACTGTTTTCTCCCTGGCTTACGCGCCGCGCCATCTGGTCAACAGTTCATTCCTCCGTCGTGTGTTACTCTTGGAAATCAATGATGGTAATTTAAACATGGCCTGACATGAGGTTGTGGGGAGGGGGGGAAGCTCATGGCACCAAAGCTTCCTGTACAGACTGGTAGATGGACCTGGGCTTGGTTGGTACCGGCTGGCTCCTCCACTCTCCCTCGCCTTGCCTCTCGTCTTTAAGAAAAGGACTTTCTCAGAATATATCTATCCTCTGTTATGGCTATTTTCTCATTATCGTATTATTAACTTTTTTTTCCACTCTATCTTTTTAACTTTAGATATAGACAGATCTGGGTCACGGTCGTGACTGAAACACAAGACACACACACACACGCACGCACACACACACACACACACACACACACACACACACACACACACACACACACACACACAGATTAAGGAGACTTAATTTTGCCAGGAGAGAATGGCCCGTGTCACAAAATTCAGAATGTCGCTGTAAGAATACAGCAAAAAAATGATGCTCTTCATTACAATCCATTGTAATTGCCACTGATGCCTTTGCTCGGAAAAGACGTCCGTCGTCACATTCAGTAATTACTCTAATGATAATGTAGACTTACGGCGAATCTCCTCCGTCCTGGGATAATCTATATATTTATTACGGGAGTAATGAATGATAAGTGGGTCAGCATTTCTTTATTGCCCATTTATCACGTGTCTTTTCTCTCCTGAGTATGTGTGGGTTACGCTAGGGTCTCAGGGTGGTAGGCAGGTGGGTCCTAGCAGTGTGTGGGGGGGACACATGTGGGTCCTAGCAGTGTGGGGAGACTCGTGGGTCCTAGGGACATTTACGGTGAGGAGAGATCTTGAGAGACGGAAGACATAATCCACTTGTTGTCTCCTTGATTGGGAACCTGTTTCGTAGGTGGGATGAGTGAGAGTAGGTTGGGAGAGAGTCGGGTGAGTGAGAGTAGGATGGGAGAGAGTGCGGTGAGTGAGAGTAGGGTGAGTGAGATTAGAATGGAAGAGAGTCGGGTGAGTGAGAGGAGGATGGGAGAGAGTGGGGTGAGTGAGAGTAGGTTGGAAGAGAGTCGGGTGAGTGAGAGTAGAATGGGAAAGAGTCAGATGAGTGAGAGTAGGATGGGAGAGAGTCGGGTGAATGAGAGTAGAATGGGAGAAAGTCGGATGAGTGAGAGGAGGATGGGAGAGAGTATGTTTGGAGAGAGTGGGGTGAGTGAGAGGAGGATGGGTGAGAGTCGAGGTGAGAGTGAGAGTCGGATGGATGACAGTAGGGTGAAAGAGAGAGTGAACGTGAGGAGGAACCAAAGTTTTGATTGGCCACTGCAAGGGTTGACTTTGTGAGAGGTGAGAGCGAGTAGTGAGGAGTGTGTGTGTGTGTGTGTGTGTGTAACAGACAGCGAGCCCAGAGCGAGTTGAATGTTCGAGGAAGTCAAATGGATGAAAAAAAGAATACAAAATGCTCATGGAAAATTGACTTCTGTCTCGTGCGTCTTCAAGAGACTTAGTGAAAAATTGATTAACTCAAATCCTGTTTTACGTTAATCATGGCAACGCGTCAAGGATTTCCGTCCATTCAAGTGAAGTTGAAAAAGGAACAGAAACCATATCCTAATGAGACAGTGGTAACGCCATCAAAGTCTTACATTTGATATGTCTAGAATCCCGAAGAATTTCTGATTTTTCTTTTTTTTCCATCTCAGTTCAGTGATAACAGGTGAACTGGTAGTGCCAGGTGCCGCAATAAGGAACATTTGGATGGGCCTGTGTGATGTTAGCCCGCTCGATATGGAGTTGATGACTTCAGTTTTAACATAAAACTTTGTTCCACTCTACTCTATGGTAACACGGTTTTTCGTATTACTTTTCTGTCTAATTAGTGTAGGTTAGTTTGCGCAGTGATTGATGTAAAGTACCTCTCTAACCTATTAGCGTTTTATCGTAGTGAAGATAGACCTAGCACCGTAGACAGGTAGGTCAGATATGTAGTGTAGGTACTACTTTGCAACACCTTTCTACCAGTATCTTGGCGTCGGCTCTTTCTTCCTTTCTCTCTGTAGGGTCGACTTTATCGGAGCTAGATTTTATGGTTTTTCTTTTGATACATCACCAGACTACCGTAACAAACTCAAAAGCTGCCTCTAAACAGAATTATGATCTATCAAAAGTTACCTCCTAACAAAAGGTGCACGTTAACTGATTGTACATGCTGACGGAAACCTCCCTGCTAACAAAAGTAAAACGCTAAGAGAAACTGCATTGCTAACAATAGCTTTATGCTAACAGAGACTGCGTGTTAACAAAAGCTACCAAGTTCCAAGGTCTGAGCGTCGTGGGAAGAGGAGAAGGAGGAGGAGAAGGAGGGTGGGTGCCTCGAGGGATGGGCGGCGCCCTTAGCGCCCCACAGCCGTCCCCTCCTCAGCCACTATCCTCCAACATCCTACATCCCTTTCTGGGATTAAGTCTGGGATTAAGCGTGTGTGTGTCCCTACGCTCAGCCGCTGGGACTTCCGAAGGTCTGTGCCGTGGTTTGTGCAGCCGGAACTCGTAGACGGTTTGACTCCTGCCCTAATACGCTCGTGGAACGCCCGTTCCATCACCACCAGCAGCTGGCTCTTTGCTTACCCTTACGTCTTCATATCTCAAGCCATCAACTGCAGCCCTCCCCAGAGTACACGCCCCACCTCAAGCCACACACACACACCCACCCCGGCCCAAGCCACGCCCCGGCCTAATCCACGCCCCATCCCCACCACCCCCTCAGGGCCCAAGCTACGCCCCTACAGCTCGGGGGGGCCGGGGGCCGCCACGCCCCAGCCCAAGCCCCACCAGCACAAGAGCCGGTCCGGGAGTTTCCTCGCCTCAACTTTGCTGTGGTAATTCGTCCCGCGTGGTGGTGAATATGGCCGGCCCCCGCGCGTGACCTGCCTGCCATCCCTCATGGCCCAGCCGCTGAGGCCACGGTGGAGGGTGCCACTTACCGCTCGTGGCTCCAGAGAGGACCACAGTGGCCACCCGTGGCTCTGCAGGGGCCACAGTGCTGGCTCCCTGGAAAGGACTTCTCTTCCCCTGGAAGGCGCCCTGTCCCCTTGACAGGTACCCTGACCCCCCCTTCCCCCCTCCCTAGGGAGGCACCCTAGCTCTCTCGAAGACATCTTGATCCCCTGGGAGGTGCTGTGTCCCCGTAGAAGGCACACTGGCCCACTGTAGGCACTCGGACCTCATGCTCCCCTGGGAGGGGCTCTGACGCCCCCTGATAAGTACCCTGACCTCCTCCTAGGCACCCCAACCCCCACGGGAGGCACCTTGATCCCCTGGAAAAAGTAGTGTAACCCTTGGAGGCACACTAACCCCTTTGGAGGCAACCTGACCCAGACGTTCTGGGAGGTGCCATGCTTCCCTTGCACCCTGATTCCATGGGAGGCGCCGCGCCTCCTTGGAGAGTACCTTCCCCCCTCTGGGGGCACCTTCATCCCACTGGGAGGCTCCCTGTCTCCCGTAAAAGGCATCCTCTCTCCCTGTGAAAGACGCCTTGGCCTCCTGGTGGGCACCTTATCCCCTTGGGAGGCGCGCCTTGTGTTGCCCAACACACCGCACACTCGTCTTCATTAATGTGTGGCAATTAGTCTGGATTATCGGTCAGTGTTGGACCGCCCTCGCGCCCTTAACGAGACAGACAGCCTCTACCGCCTCATACGACTCCTTCCTTTTTTTTTCTCTCTCTCTCTCTCTCTCATCTTAGCCTGCGTCTTGGGTCGTGGACACGGGAGGCAGCGAGAGGGATAGTGAGGTATAATATTTCTGGCTATCGTGTGGGCTCACGGTACCTGGCTTAATGATCGCTCTGTCTACACGTGGACGAGGATGTTGGAATTCGTAATGTTACGTTGAGTTAAGTCCGGGCGATGAATGATGCCGGAGATAGAGAGAGAGAAAAGGGGAGAGCGGCGAGAAGGAGAGAGAGAGACAAGTGGAGAGGCGATGGGCAAAGAGAGAGAGAGAGAGAGAGAGAGAGAGAGAGAGAGAGAGAGAAGAAACGTGACAGAAACATCTGGACAGAATAACTGAGTGGTAAATCTGTAAATATGTAATGGGGAGCAGCAGGCGTTACCTGACAATCGTATCTTTTCATTCCCTCTTTAGACATGCACATAACTGAGTACTTGGATGTATGTCTCCTTCTCTGTCAGTGGGTCCTCGAGCGCTTGTTGTATGCAAATGTCTGTTAATGTGTGAGTCAACTCCTTGAGGCTGAATATTTCAGGCCCTTGGTTTGAGGAATGGTTACTCATCTCCTCCAGTGCTTGGCTTGACAGCTGGTTACTCAGCTCCTCCAGTTCTTAGGCCGACAGTTGGTTACTGAGCTGCTCGTCATGGTTGCAGTTGCTTCCTTTTGTAGGTTTCCTCCACTTTTTGAACTTTTATATGAAAATCGAACTCGATACAGTTGTTCGTTTTCACTCGCGAGGGATCCTTCCTGCTGGGTGTCTGCTGTGAATTTCCCAGGTTTACGTGGATCCGGAGGTCCTCCTGTGTCTACAGTCGATCCCCAGGTGCTCTTGTGTCCGCTGTGTCATCAACATTGGGGTCATGGTGATAACATAACCACTGGAATCTCTGTTTAAAGAACACTGCATTGCTGTGGTGTCCACACACACACACACACACACACACACACACGCTTGTATGAAATTAACACAGAGCCTTTTTGAGTTATTATGAGAGGAACATCAGTCTAAACTTCTTCGAGTGATGAGAGAACAGTACACAGAACCCCTTTATACCTTGTATGCTTCTTAGGTTAAGTCCCAACACGTAACATGCCGGAGAATATAGTTTTAGTAATAACGCGAACGGGAACACCCAGCTATATCTGGGCTCCTTACTGGCCATTTAGGGCTTCGAGAGCCGCTGATGGAAGGCGAGAGGCGTGGACAAAGGGCTCGCTCGAAGGGCGTAGACGGGGCCTTTCTATACACCTCGTTCACGACGAGCGGAAAGTAAGTTACTGACTCGATAATTCCACATTTTTTTCCCCATAGGCTGTGGGTGTAACAAGCCCGCTGGGAATATAAAAGAGGGACGCCCCTAACAAGGTGGGAGATAAGTGAGTTAGGTAAGTGTCAAGCGAATGAGGAGGAGGGGGGGAGGGGACCATTCAGACCGAGATGGTGGGACAGAATGGGAAGGAGTGGGATGGGGAAGAGAGAGGTCCATTCAAGAGGGGAAATGGATGGAGTGGAAGTGGGACGGGGTCAGTTCAGGACGAGATGGAGGTGGAACGGGTGGACGAGAGGCGGAGGTGGCATTCAGAATACGAAGGAGTGGAAGAGTATGGCATTCATGAGCAATAGAACGGGAGGGAGTGGAAGAGGGGACGACTGCTCAGGCCAAGTTAATGGGAAGGGAATGAGGGCGTTGGGTTGGTCAGAGTAATGGACGTTAGAGGTGTCTCGGAATGTGATATATTCGTTGTATTTCGAGTCGTCTTTGGATTTCGTGCTCGAAACACGTATTTTTTTTTCTTTTTATGATACTTGGAGGTATGGGGTCTTTGTGCTAATTGGCGCGTGTAATGGTCTTCGTGCTGAGGGGAGAAATATGGTCTTTGTGCTACTGGGACGTAGGTCGTCTTTGTGTTACTTGGTGGTATGTGGTCTTTGTGCTACTGGGAAGTATGGGGGTCTTTGTGCTACTGGGAGGTATGAGGTCTTTGAGCTAGTGGAACGTATATGATCTCTGTCCTGCTGGGAAGAATGTGTCCCTCATGCTATTGGAACGTATGTGGTCTTTGTGCTACTGGGAGGCATGTGGTCCTTGTGCTGCTGGGAGATATGTGGTCTTTGTGCTACTGGGAGGTATCTGGTCTTTGTGCTACTTGGTAGTATGTGGTTTTCCAGCTATTTGGAGATTCTTGGAGTTCGAGTAACTGAAGATGTTCTCGCGCGATCCATATTTCGGGGGAAAAAAGACAGCATTAGAGATGAGATACTTCTGTTATGATTTGTGTATGATTGTTCATATGTCCACCTGTTATTCTTTATTCACTACTACTGTCTAATCACTCATTGTTTTCGGTGCATTACGTTGGTGTGTAACTCCAGCTGACGAAGGTCTATGTGTCAGTATTTCTCTGGCATCATTAGCTTAAGAGTAATCGATTTTCCCAGTCAAGAAATCGAAAAGCGATTCGCCTTCTTCCCATCTTCCATGGGGCTGTACGATTTTTATTTTCTTTTTTCATCCAGCTGATGCGGATATTCTCCGAGGCTTGTGTAATCAGAACTTTGGCTCAATAGTTTTCTTTTTTAAGTCCAGGGGACGAGGGATCGTCCCTGCGACATGGAAAAGGATTATGCAAGTTTTTTTATAAGTTTTTTTTTCAGCCTCAGAAATATTTTATCCTCAGCGGCCCCGTCAACAACCTGAAGAAGGTTTCTGGTAACGGAAGGTCTTACCTTCGAGTTATTTGCCAGCCACATTGAGGTAGAGTCTTTGATGAAAAGGACTTGACGAATTATCATGAAAATAAGCAACTCTCCTCCTTCAGGTTGGGGCTTTGAAGGGGTCTCGAAGTCTCTCGCCAGGAGTGTACTGGAAGCGCCCACGACCTTCGGCTTGAGGCAATCGTTGTGGAAGACTGTGGCGCCTGATCGCTTCCAGGAGACGGATTTAAGACCTTGGGGGACGACTTGAGGTCGGACTTAAGGTTTGCCTGTATGACTTTCTGGTGTGTGTGTGTGTGTGACCCACTCTGGGACTGAGGTAACGAGCAACTTCCGGCAACGAACGAGCAGTGAAAACGAGCGATAACCGGCGACGAACGAACACTCATAACGAGCTAGTACTAGCAGCGAACGAGCTTTCATAACGAACGAGCACTCGTAACGAGCGACCGCTGGATACCACTGAGAACGAACGACAACTATTGATTCCTAGAGAAGAAGTATTTCTTTTACACAGAAATGGAAGCCGTAAAACAGAGAGCATTTAATTTACCTAACCTGCAAGGGCTGAATTTTTACATACGAGATTTATCACCACACGAAAATCGTATCTCTTAACGCTGCGTCTGGTTAGCCATAGCTGTGGTCCCCCTAGTGCAGTATCTCTCTGGATCATATGAGGGTAATCTTAAAAGAGTCCTCGAGGCGTCGATTCTGATATACGCCCATCACACCCTATCATACACGAGCGGGCCAGAGCCATCAGAGGCCAGGGAGAGGAGAAGCCAGCCTCCGTGTGTGTGTGTGTGTGTGTATCAAGGAGGTTGAGCATCATAGCCAGATTCTAATCCCTTCTGTCGAGGAGGATCCGATACTACTACTACCCAAGTGGGGTGGAGTCCGCCGTCGCCGCCGTAGTCCCTTGCCACTTTTGAGATTTAAGTGTTTATAACGTTTGTCTAAAGTACTCTCTCTCTCTCTCTCTCTCTCTCTCTCTCTCTCTCTCTCTCTCTCTCTCTCTCAAAGGCCCGACGCAACCCGGGAAATACTTAAACAGAGAAACTCGGGTGTTTTCTTGCAGATGGTTGGAATAGGACCGTAATGAGGTTTAATGAAGAGAGATTTGAGCAAATGACTCATGGGACGATTTAGCGAGACATCGGCCGTCCCTTCTGCAGGGTCCCCGGGGGAAAAGACACTGAGAACGAAGGCTAAGAAGTCGGTGTTGATGAAAAACTCGAGTTCAAGGAACAAAAGGATAAGGTACTTGATGCTTTCAAGCCAAATGATGAGTGGTATGATAATAAGAACCGTCACAGTGAGAGAGAGAGAGAGCTCATGATGAACGTGTCCAGCGTACGTAAAAGAAACGAAGCAGAATACTGATGTGTCGTTTGGTAACTCGTTAAACAGACAGGAGAAACTAGTTTAACTACAAAAACACTTCACAAGGAATACAGATGGTCTGGAGAAGTTGAAAAATGATGATAACTTGATGAGTCTATTAACGAGGGGGAAATACATAACATGATATGTATGGCGGCCAAGAGAAGGCATATATGCAGAAGTACGAAGTAGAGAATCATTACTGGGAACATAGAAAAATAAAATGTCATACGAAAACTATATAAACGAATGTCATGAGAAAAAAAACTTTGAGAATACAATTCATGCACCACCAGGAGGAATGAGGAACATGAAACATGCACGAGGTGACTCCCAGAAACATCTAAAAGAAAACTGGCTTCGTGGTTGAAGTTTGTACGTAATCTGGTGCACCTGGGATGGATGGCTAATTATTCAGGGGGAGGAACGGTCGAGAGAATCAGTTTGGCTCAGCGGAGCGAGACGTTGTGGCGGTGGGGGCTACGCTCTTGTAGCCCGACCAGGGGGATTTACCCGCCTCCCTCTTCTCTCTCTCTCTCTCTCTAAGTACCATCATCGTCTCTCCTATTCTCCCCATCTCATCCTTCCTCTCCTTCTCCCGCCACGCCTCCAGCCCATCCGCGCCCTCCTTGGTGAGGACGCTCACGCACCACACACACACACACACACACACACACTAGCCTCTCTCTCTCTCTCTCTCTTGCCACAAGCGCCTTAATCCGCTCCACAATCGTACTAATGCGCGCCAGAAGCCTGCTAATCCACGCCACAAGCGTGCTAATCCGCTCCACAAGCGTCCTGTTCATGCCAGGCACAGCTGTGTAAGAAGTGGTAAACGGAGGTCTGGAGCGTCTTTTTTATTCATGCGTTCGTTGAACCGTTCGCTCGGGAGACCGTGCGCTGAGTGTGTTTGAGGCGTCAAGGAAGTCAACTGTGGCTCATCGAAGCAACAAACAAGGCAGATTTTAGAGGCAAGGTGAATGGCCCTAACTACCGATGCTTTCTTTTAAGTGCCATTTTATATAATCTTATAATGTGGTACAGTACAGACGGTTATCTCAGCAGCGTGCTGCAGCTTAGATAAAATAGAAATAAAAGATAAGAGAAAGTATCGGTATTAACGGAGCATAATGACACCCCAAATCGAGCATAATGACACTTCAAATCGAGCCTAATGACACCCCAAACCGAGCATAATGACACCCCAAACCGAGCATAATGACACCCCAAACCGAGCATAATGACGCCC
>JAYMFT010036943.1:0-15763 GCA_038088735.1 Panulirus argus | reverse complement strand
TGTGTGTGCGCGCGTGTGCGCGTATGTGTGTGTGTGTGTGTGTGTGTGTGTGTCTGTCTGTCTGTCTGTGTGTGTGTGTGTCCGTACGCTCCACGCCATAGGTTTTCTTCCCCATTTCCAGAGATATTACATTGGTTTCCGCTCCCGGGAGTTGGCTGCTTGCGTGTCTCCAGCATTAGCTTGGCCACGCAAGACTCGACAAACCACGGGCTCACCAGGTTACAGAGAGGTTTCTGACAACAGATGGACGGCCTGTTGAGATTTCGCTTTTCATGTTTAGTTCCCCCAGCCAGTTCGAGGTACAATTTTTTTTTTTTCAATTTTGACGCGTACCAAATATCAGATGCAAAAGTATTACTTCATACTGAATTATGGAAATGATGTTTCAAGTCTGACCTCTACAACAAGGTCTACTTCAGATTCTGTGAAAAGTTGTATCACATTCTTTTTTGAATAGTGTCAGAAGGTTTTTATATCGGGAGATTTGGGTCAATTTTTAGAGACACGACTCTGTTGTGATGTTCCCATAAAACCTCACATTTAGTTATGATTTTCTAATTGTAGAGGATTGGCTGTTATGATGCCTACTTCATTTCCTCGACAACTAAGCTGTGGAATTCTCTCCCTTCTTTTATCTTTCTCTCTTCATATAAACTTTCTTACTTTAAGAGTCAGGTACGTATACAAACATCTGCGGAGCCCTGATTAATTTCTTTCTTTATATTTAACCTTTGTCTTTCACACGAGGTAGCCTCGAATGGGGCGTATTATTTGCCCGTTCCATTATGGACACTATAAGAAAAAAATACATCGTCTCAGTTGTGGGCATATAACTATATCATTACTTCATTTAGGATGTTAGAATAATATTTATTTACCCTTGATTGTTTTAATCGATCTTTTGGTCTTATTTTTAAAAAAAATAGTCAGCAAATATCAACATGCAAAGCCTTCGAACGTATCTAAAGAGAGAGAGAGAGACAGAGAGAGAGAGAGAGAGATTATCTTACCATTAGCTGAGTCGGGCGTAATGCTTAGGTTTAGCTTGTTCTAACTTTGGCTCATACCTTCATAAAAGAATCAGCTGCAGCTAGAACGCGTCACTGTCAAATATTGATGGCGAACCCTGACAAGCTTTATAGCTATCGCTGAGGGAAAGGTGTATATATCTGGGCGCATCCCCTTTGACATTACTCAATCCTCTGCAGCTATAATGAGGCCTAGCGAGCAGCCCCCTACCTCAGGAAAGAAGAGAGATAATCGTCTCAGCAAATTTCAGTTATACTTATTGATTATCTTGAAGGATTTTCAGGTCATGGAAAAAGCCTTTGTGACGGTGATGAAGGTTTTGGTGAAAATGTATAATTTTGAGGATTCGTCTCTTTCGTAATCACTGTGCAAATATTTTTTGTCTATCTTTAATGTTAGGTGAGTCGGTGTGAGTAACTAAATACCCTATTCAAGATAATCTTATTAACGCTATGTATACATACATATGTACCTTAGCTTAAGCCATGTACCAAATCAATCGATCAGCCCCATTGGGGAGGATGAACAGCTGGGTTGACTGTGGACCGACTTCCGCAACCAGGATTCGAACAAATGCGGGCTCGAACCTGGGCGGCCCGTGAATACGTCACAGTCAGCGAAGCTAACCACTCCACGACAGAGGTCCACATAGGAAAGGAAATTCCCTGTGTATATCAAAGACGAACTTAATCTGTGATGAATTCCAGTGATGTTCCTGATAATCTAATGATCGGAGATTATTCAGTGCTTCAGTATTATTGCGTTGATCCTGATGAGGTGGATTTTACTAACGCATCAAAATAATCTCCGTTTCGTGAATTAAGAGCGTATGAAATGCGAACTCACTGATACATATTTAACTGCATTATATTGTGTGGCCTCACTAAGCTAATGTAACACGAATATTCTTTTCCCTTTTCCTTTGCAAATAACGCGAAAATCTACGCATTAATCAAAAGATAATGTCTTTCAAAATTATGATCTATAGCTTGAACGTTATAATTGGTTTTAATGATATTTGAAAAATGGAAGTAACATAAGATTTTAAAAGCTTTTTGAGACTTACGAGACAGTGGAGGAACTGCCTAAAACGAATTCTTTACATTTTTTTTTTTTCAATACCCCGAAAGAAAATGCCAAAAATCACAAGGATAACAGTTGAGACAGTTTTTGAAATTCATGATAATCTGAACCTGAAATATGGAAAACGGAAATCGTGTGAACAGAATGTGATTCATGATATAAGAAAACGGTAAATTTATTCTCGGACATTTTATCTTTTCGCGAATCATTTTCAACAATCCGGAAAACATCGCGAGAATTTGGTAGACAAAGCGTCAGTCGGTGGCGCTGGGCAAATCGACATTGGGTAGGTGGGTGGGTGGAACACTTTACTTCATTTCTATTAATAAAGAAGAATAATATTTGGCACATCTCTTCACTCGTGCCCGCACCACTTTGCCTTATTTTAGATACCACACCATTGCAAGGGAACCTGCATATACGATACATCATTCAATCCTGTGCTTATATCCGAAGATACGTGTATCCCTTAACCGAGAAATTCTTCACCTGTAAGTCACGCAAAATTAAAGCAGACAGGATGCAAGAGCTACGAAGTATGAATTTCCTTGTTTCCTCCGCTTTCGTATACATAACCTCTGTTGTATCAACTTCCCTGTCTCTGTAACTAGTTCTCCGAAGATGCGGTAATACGCGAAAGCGCTCTGGATTCTCGTGTTGTCTTTTTTCTAGAGGTGCTTCTGCATTCATTAAGTCACGTGTATGTTGTGTTTCTTGCATATATATATATATATATATATATATATATATATATATATAGCGTGAATGAGATGGCCTTGATTGTGGCATTTAGTTGCCTGTGTCGTCTCGCATGATAAGAAAGAAAGTCGGTACAAAGAATTTCCGGAATCCTTTTGTTCTGCATGTGTATTCTTATTTTAATACAATTCAGTGCTGTCCTAATTAGACTTTAGAGATCATCTGTCGTCTGCACCAAATCAACATTCACATTGAATATTGTGTTTTATTGCTCCTGTTCCTTTCAAGGAACAAATCGTATCTATAAAGCAATAATGGAGCCTCATTATTCTGAATGATCAGTGCAGGTGTGTATGAATTTTATGACGACCAAATTGACATATTTGTATATACAAAATTTGCTTTTCCACCTCGGCGAGGCAGCGTCAGGAACATGCGAACAATGGCCTCGCTTGGACACATCTGTTCTCTCTCTCTGTCGTGTATAATCTACAGAAATTTGATCTCGTGATCCACAGACGAAACTTGATGACTACTCTGCGCTTTATCTTCACCGTTTCATCTTTCCTGGTTCACCCACTCTATACCACATTACTCCCCCCCCCCCATATAGCACAGTTTTTCCAATTCATTCTATCCGATGTACGCCTCTCGCCCACCCGAATGTTCAGATCCCGATACCCCAAAGCCTTCTTCACCCCATCCATCCATCTCCTCCTTGGCCTTCCTCTTCACCTTGTGACTTCCACTTCTGATAAGTTGATTCTTTCCGTATGGATAAAACATTTGAGCATATTCTGGGCGACCCTCTCCACAGTTGTTTTGATACGTGACGGTAACCTCGGTAAATTCATTATGCACCCCATGCTCATCCTGTTAGCGGTAGCGCTAATGGATTACAGAGGTCACAAAGTCTCTTACTCAGATCCCAGTGGGTTTATATATTAAATGGGATATATAATTCATTGTTTCGTTACATACATTTCATAGTTTCACGTGGTTAGTTTTACCAACTAGATGCAAAAAGTGGATACAACTTAAAATATCAGGTATCCTGTTATCATCAATAAGGTGTGACATTATTTGCAGGGTTTGATCACACCTGTCCCTAAAAGGCTTTATTTTTTCACATTCTAAGTCACAGTGTTCTAGCATGTGTCCAAATCCTAGGTTACAAACTTTACAATTCACGGGATTAACATCTCCAGATAGGCCAAAGCGCCAATAGTACCTATAGCTTAGTCCTAGTCTACCAGTTACAAAATCATGCAATCTGCTGATTTTTATGACTCTCTCCATATATATGTTTTACTTTATACATTTCAGTGTGATAGAAAAATGTTGCTACTTGTGCTTATCTGAACTCGTATTGTGCTTCAAAGAGGTCTTTGAGTTCCTTTCTACTTACAGTTTTGAGGCTTCATGTTGAGAACCCAGTGTTATGTTGAGAACCCAGTGTTAATCTCATCATCACCTTTACTAAGAGCAAGTTTGGTTAAAGCATCAGCTTTGTCATGCTCGCGGAGACCTGTATGAGAGGTAATCCATAAAAATAAGAAAGCGGTTACCCAAACACTGTCATTCCTTTCACGATCAACCCGTTTCACAGCACGTATCGTCCTTTGACAATACATCCACCCTCTTCCTTTCTACGTTCTATACAAATGACACTCATGATTACTATATCTTCAAACATACCAATATTTGCCCTAAGAAACGATGCCCTCTCCTTCAACAAGCTCGTTAAAGGCATCCAGGAGCTTATTCTCTTCTTCCTCCTTACGACTCAGTTCAGCCCCTATATTTAAGTCCGTTGTCACATTCACCCTCGGGTACCCAAAAGCATTCCACCTCCTCTTGGTCAACCCTATTTCATCTTACACTCTGACCATTATGTTTAACATACTTCTGCACCCCATTACCTTCTATCAATTCACTTTAAATCGCAGGTTTCTTTTTCACACATTTTCCGACGCTCTGACACCAGCTCTTTGTGTTTCTCTCTGAAATCTTCCACCAGAGCCATGTCATCTGCAAACAGCAACTGACTCGCCTAAGATCCCCCTTACCCCGGCATGCTGTAGATCCATCCCGCGCTCAGGAACACATTTACCTCCCTTACCATCCTGTTCTTGAGCAGATTAAACAGCCATGGTGACAACACATGTTCCTGACGAGGACACTGTCTTAACTAGGAACCACACGCCCTCCTCCCTTCTTTTTTTTTTTTTTTTTTTTTTTACGTCGGAAGCTCCAGTCACGGACAAATTTCACATCAAGGCCGGGCCTTGATTGAAATATAGAAAGGTTAACGAAAGGGAAAAAAGCATCAACAACAGAAAGTGTTTACGAAGTTTGGTGGAAGTGGAAAACCTGTCTTTTGAAATGTGCCGGGTCATAGTTATTGGGAAAGGCATGAGAGGGTTGCGAGTTCCAAAGCTTCGACGAGTAAGGAAAGAAGCAGGTATCAAAACGGCCCACCCACGAGTTGCCGAGGGTTACACAATAATAATGTGAAGCAGCATCTTGTCGAGTGTTGCGTGGTCTAGCTAGTGGTGTGGGCACACAAGCAGCCAGCTTTCGGGAACAGAAACCAAAATAGTACCTAGAAAAAAAGGGACAGTGAACCAACATTGTGACGTAGGGCAAGTGGGTCAAGCTTTGAAGTTAGCCTGGGACAGTTTAAAAGTCGGGCCGCTTTCGACTCAACACTATCAAGTTGGGATGCAGTTACAGAACCACCCTACTAGCGAACATGCGGTAAAAACTTCGTAAACATTTAGCATCCTTCCTCCTACGGTATACGTTAGCAGCACATTCTTCAAAGCCTCGCTCTCATTCCTGACATACTTTTTCTCCAGATCCATAAATGACACATGCAATTCACCCTCTTTCTCTAAATACTTACCACAGAAATTCTTCAAGTAAGTACCTGGTTAAATCATCATGTACCTCTCCGAAACCCACATTACTCCTTTGTAAGATCTGTACATGCCAGGTATATTGAAGAGACCTGTGTCGCGTGAAAATCATTCCTTACCCCTACAAAAAAGCACTACACATGCATTCTACCAATTCTCTGAGACCTCACCGTGGGCTGTACAAACGTCAGACAGCTTAACAAGCCAGTCAGCAACACTGTCAACCCCTTTCTTGAAAATTTCAACTGCAGTCCCATCCACTCCTCCCACTTAGTCCCATTTTCTCTTGCATAAGTCTTTCACAACCATTTTCTATTCACTCCATTTACTTCATTTATTTACTCCGCCTGCCACCTCACACTAAACACACCACTTCTGCCTCCTTGTCATCTCACGCACTCAATAGTACATTTGAATAGTCACTCCATCTGTTTATCACTTCTCTGCCTGTTGGGACTGCTTCATCTGTTTTCTCCACTCTCGCCTCTATTTAGTTTCTTTTCCTCTTTCTCCATAAACTCTCTAAGTCATTCCAGAATATCTTATTTCTTACAAATTTCTTCAATTCTCTCTAACCCCATCAGCTTTGCTGTCTTTTTCAGATCTTCACTTCCTGCCATTTGCATGTATATGCCTCTCATTCTTGTGCACTCCTTCCCTGCAGATACCATCCATACACCCCCGTGCTCTCTCTCGATAGCAATTTAGCTTCCCTCGTTCCACTACTTACTATCCTTTTTCATATTTCCAAGTCACACTTTACAAATGCCGCACGATTCACTCACCCATTCAGTCACTCTTTTAATGATTACTTATCAGTTCCCTTCCAATCTCCTAGTTGTATCTACTTCCAACTTAAGCCAGTCTTCTGCTTTATTATCTTGGTATCAGTGCACACAGGCTTCCTTTCACTACTCCCCTCACATATATGTCATTTCCTCTCACACTAAATGCACCACAGAGATTTACAGTCGCTCCACCAAGAACTGATCAAACATTCCATCCTCCGCCTGTCTTAGTGCGTTCCCCTTCAACAACCTCTCCTTTTGCACGCCTGTCCTTCAGCACATAATCCGGCAGTGCCTGTTAACCCAAATCCCTGCTCACGCATCTATAATCATGCACGAATCTATTTTTGAAACAAGTTTTCCCGATTACCAGTCCTCTTTTCGCATACGACTCGTCTCTTTTTTTTTTTTTCTTTTTCCCGGATTTTCGTTTATACCCGGGATCCCATGTACCCCAGTTATACTCTCAATTGCCACATCACCCACAATTGCATTCAGATCCCCTAGAACCAGGATTCGGCTCTATGCATCAAAACCACTAAAACAGCAGATTGCACAAATATATTCGGCTGACCGTTATTGGTCATTCCGATAACATCAGCTCTTGTCTTTTCATATGCAAAATGTGATATCAGTTTTAATAATAGAAAAATAGAGTTTTCAGATCTGGTAACAAGTTTACATTAATTTCTTAAATGGATGAATTATGAAATAAGATTCTGCATTTTTTTTTTTTTGGGGGGGGGCAAAATACTCAGTAGCGTAGTTATTTTTAACAAATGACGCCTAATCGGTATGTACACGTTGGATATTACAGACCTTTTTATTCAGACACAACTGCAGATCAGAGTGGTAGTTAGAAGACCAGAGAAATTAGCTAGGTGATTATCCCTTCATTAAGAAGATCTACAGGTAGAGCCATGAGCAGGAAGAGTGGTAAGCTACTGGGCTGAAGTCCTTTACGTTAGCTGGCTCCTAGATGCTCTGAGGTAGACTTAGCCCGCGTTGCCTCGTGAATACAGAGACGGTGCGTCATACACGTTCATGGATGAACTGGTACTCATTTTCCCCGAAGGTGAGTAAAGGAATTTGACGCAAAGAAGGGTAGGGATCGAAGCAGTGATGACAAGATCCAACGCCAGTTCTCAAACTACTTCGCTACGACGTACGTGAGAGAGAGAGAGAGAGAGAGGATGAGAAGAACACGCTTTTGACTCGTGTTCACTCACATGACTGCATGAAACATACTCATGGGTAAGCACGTGATATCGAAGAGAGATTTTAACAACAGAAATGAAGATAAATACTCAGTGTTTGTAAAAATTGTCGTTTTTGGTAAGGAAACTATGATGACAATATGGATGTACACTTGACAGTGTGTTCATACTAATACAGCTTAGAGTTCTGCTTAGTTTTTTTTTTTTTTTAATCTCAGGTTCAAACAGTTTGTTTCTGGATGCATTTACAGAAGAAAGAACAGAATGTAAATAGTGTGTAACATGATCATCATTTGTTTGTCGAATTTGTTTCAAGGTGTAAGTAACTAAATGGTGTTCACTTGTATAGAAAGTCTCACTATATATGAAAAGGGAGAAGAGACTACTTGTTAGGGGGACAGTGTACCTGATGACAGATTTATTGTGTTTTCAGTCATTTAAACATAAGTCACCCATGTAATATGATATTGTAAGCCAAGACAATGTTATTTAACTATGTATAACTTTCTTGGTATATGAATCTTATATTATTACAATTATTATTATTATTACTGTTATTAGTATTACTATTATCGTTATTACTATTATTATTATTACCACTATTATTATTATTATTATTATTATTATTATTATTATTATTATCGAATGTCCTCTGATCAGAGATGATATACGGAGTACAACTATCAGACCACATTTACCGTACTCTCTCCTCAGGACTAGAAAGACCATCCCGAATGTCTCATTTCCTGAGCGAGTTTCCGGAAGGCCGAGATTCACACGCCTTCCCACACAAGTTTAAATCGCTTTCTTACGAGACTAAAGACTGCCCCAAGCTGTTTCTTTCGAGGGGGAGATTTGTTCGTCCATTTGTTAATTCAAGCGGGAAGCTTCGCTTATTTTCAGGCAATTTCTGTTCCGCCAGGATGTGGGCGCGTGGCTCGACCCTCCATTTGAGTACCGACCTGTGATTTTGACTTGTGATGCTCTGTGATCCACCACATTCCCAGTGGATTTAAAGATGTCTTCAGCTGTCTTTATTCTTATTCTTTTGCCTTGTGAGTTTTAAACACGTCTGTGACCATTAGGAAAGCCTAGATGACTGTTTTTATAATGCCGTTGGAAACTATTGTCTTGGGGGGGGAAATTTTCAGTGATTCCCGTTGTCATTATAGCACGGAGCCGCCTCATGTATCCTCCGCATATCTAATAAAAAATTAAAATCGAGTGTAATAAAACCAAACAGCTTCGGCATTTGCATGTAACAGCCGTTCTTATCTGTTAGGGGCAAGTGCTTCTCCGAATGCGATAACCAGGAAACGGGACTTGGGGAAAACTGGACGCATCGTCTCGGGGAACGAGAGGCGAAGCCCATTTCCGACCCTGAGGGAGCGTCGCCTGAAAAACAATTTCAGAGTCGCTCAAAAACCGGCAGCCCTTAAGAGCAGACAGTTTTATGTCAGGAGAACAGTTAAGCGGATTTACGATACGAGGAAGAATCTAGACGGCAAGGCTATAACCGGCGGGAACTTTGCCTGACTAATACAAAACTTTTTTTGACGCAATTTTGTTCTCGACCAAATGATAAGCAGCAAGTAGGGGTGATGCAATACCCGGGTACTGATTACACCACCCACTTCCTGCTCTTAGAGTTGCTTGATTCTGCCCCCCATAGTTGCACAACGCCAAAACCATTGCAAGTCGTACATACTGAGACAATTTACGATTTTAGGTATTCGTGGTCAGCGGGCCACAAGCCAGTAAAGTTACGTTACTTTCATTTCCGAAACATTTTGAGTGTTGATCAGTGAAATATTCGTACTGAGGTGTTCTCAACTTACCCTTATTGTGTGTGTCTGTGTATTTGAGATTACTGTTTGATTACTATTTGCGTGTTATGGGGAGAGTATTTTTACATTCGCGTTTCCCCGTCTCTTAACCTTGTATATAGGTACCTACCATATCTTTAATCCTGTGTATGCACACACACAAAAGAAAAGAACATCCAAATGCCCGTTTACCGTCCTGCCCTGAAGGGGAAGGATGAACACCTGGGTTGTGTGTAGGCCGTCTGCCATGCCCAGGATCCTAACCCATACGGATCCTACCCCGGGCTGGCTAGTGCTGACTTATGGTCAGTAAAGCTAACCACTACACCTCGGACGCCCGTGTGTGTGTGTGTGTGTGTGTGTGTCCTCGAATGTATAGGGTTCTTACCATGATGCTATAAATGGATTTAGGAACAACTGGCTAGCCTTCACTGTGGTTAAAGAACGTCTTCCAGAGTCCTGGATCGTCGGGTTATCAACTAGGAGTGATGGCCTGGGGTTCCTCACACGCCACGCTTGGCACTACACACGCAGATAAAGAAAACGTGTTAACCGTACACCCTGTTTTCCGTACGACGACGTCTTATCCTTCCCGTATCTCGCTCTCTCCCCAAGGATGGGGGCTTGGGGGCTGCCAACCACGACCCATGAAATGAGAGAGAACCAAGCCAGACCTGCGGAAGAGTCGTTGTACCGCTGAGATGTGCAAACAGCGAAACGACGTAATATTCGCCGAGTACCCGGGGAAGCTAAGGTAAAGAAAGCCGAGGTCGATGAACGAGGTTCATGCGATCGAGCAAGAGGAAGAATGGACCCAGAGATGTGAGTGCGGTGAAGGTTCTGCGTTGAGTTAATCTGCATATTCCTCCGACGGGCGCGAGAGTTCACCAGGCTCTAGCGGTGGTCATCTCCTCCTCAGGTATTCCTCGCGGTATAACGTCTCTTCATAGATTTCATTCAGGTAAATCAGTTCTCTTGTTACTGCACCGTATGGCCAGCAGCAAGTCTAGTGGGTTTGTTGTTCTGATCACTGAAGGAAGTGAAGGTTCCGCATATCAACGTCAGAGTGGGTTATGCCGTGTTGAGGCCTGGTAAGAGTAGTGGTTACCATTACCACGGCTGACAGTGGTTGCAGGATCCGTACCCTGACAAACTGCTGACACTGGCCGAATGAGCCGGTTCCTGCCCACCTGCTGACAGTAGTCGAGGAAGCCTGGTCTTGCCCACCTGCTGGTAGTAGCCGAGGGGAACGGGTTCTCCTCACCTCCTCATTGTTGTTGTTCTTATTTATTGCTCGTATTTCAGCACTTCCCTCGTATATGTAGGCTTGTGACACCACCGGAAGGAAGGTTTAGCTCAGCGTTCCTTAGTCCTCACCAGTGGCACGAGAGTGTTATCTTCTAGAAGAGAGATTTAAGTTGTAAGGACGCATTAATACAAAACCTGGACCAAAATTAATTGCAATATCTTTATCTTATATATCCATCTGAGTGGAAAGACTCATCTCTCTTATTTGTGGAAGAAATATTACAACTTCAAAGTCAGAAATAACAGTGTCTGCCACTGTGAAACTTGCAGAGGTTAAATCAAATTCGATTAATCTCGTTTTCACAGTGTTGCACTAGATCTAAGGCTCTCATGAAATGCCTTTTCATTGCTTATACCAATAGGAATCTTGTCGCTTGCCCTTCGAGATTTTAGCCGCATGTATCTTTGGGTAATATTTTGCTTAGTGTGTAAGTCTGAGAGAAGCTGATATGGCATCACTTGAGTGATCTGTGAAACTAGTATCATACCACTTGAGTTTCAGTGCACTAGACACACCTCATCTCACGATCTAAATTGGCTAACATCGCCTCTATCCAGTAGGTACCTTGCTAGGCTACCATAACATCACTCCAAGGTTTAGCTGGGCCAACATCACATAGATACGATGTTTAACCAGATAAGCATTGTGTCAACCAAAGGGATAGCCAGGATAACATCGCGGTTACTGATTATACTAATAACATCTCATTGTTCGGATTCTGTGCGAGACGAACATCGCATCACGACAAGTTTGGGAGAGGCAAACATCGGATAGATTGAAGTTTAGCCGAAGCCAACGTCGCAGCATTTAAAGTTTGGTTAAGGCAAACACAGTACCAGTTCGGGTTTTGGGTAAGATCAACATCGAATTAACTCATATTTGAGTCAGCGGAAGATTGCCCTCCATCAAGGATTTGAGGGTAGTTAAGATAACTTCGGATATTTTGTGCTGCGGTAAGACTATACGAGTTGCAGGCAGCGCGACTTGCAGGGAAATCTTCCATTACACTAATTCAGGCATTTGCAAGGGGTCAGACCGGTTTGAGTCTGTAGTTTCAATCTCTTCGAGATGGTATCTCTCAGTTACCATCGGATTCATTGCCTCTAGGGCAGATTTTATCCTAGATTCTTCCTCAATGATTCACTTAAATTTCATTTTCCTTCAAAGTTTAACCGTTTAACTAACTCTTGAACTCTGCATTAGCATGACCTCTGGTCTTTCTCTCGAACTCCATGTCGGTGGCAGAACCAAGTCTGAATTATAGAGCAGGGGGGATTCACTTCAGCTCAACAAATGTATTACGTTTTAGAACGCTTGCTATGTAATGTTAAAAATGGGATGCCAATCCGTTCTTGCTTTTGGTACCCACGTACTCGCACTTGTGGCAAAACTCGCCTCCTGCCTCCCACCTCAACAGAATTAAGTCCCTGGGTCACGCAGGAACCGACAGGCCACAATATCCCATAGGCTCTGTATGGACCCTTGGAAACTCGAGGGGTGGATGATTCTTGGTTGGTTCTTTACCTTTACAGCAAGACTTCACAACAACTCATTCCTCTAATACTTCTTTCATTTTTTGTCGACTGGTGCCATCTCTTTTCCAATAAAGAAAGTATCTATTATCATTTAAAAAGAAAAAGGGAGATAGATTCTTTTTTCCTGAACAGGCCAGATATTCATGTGGGCATCTGTGTTAGTGAGCTATATCTTTTAGAAAATGCCAGATAATATTTAATGATAACGATAATGATATTAATGATAATCTGTGAGTTTCGAATAATTTTCACTATCAATAACAGCCTTTTACGTATAATAATATTTATTATTGCAATATTGATGTTAATACAAGTGATAATGATACTTAAAATGGAAATGATAATAATAATGGTAAAAAATATTGATAATAATAATGATAATGGTAATAATCATAATAATGATAATAATAATAATGATTATAATGATAATGATAGTATTAATAATAATATTAATGATAATAGTAATAATAATAATAATAATGATAACAATAATATTAATAATAATGATAATAATGATAACAATAATATTAATAATAATATTAATCATAATAAGAGTAGCAGTACTACTACTACTAATAATGATAATATAATAATAATATTGATAATAGTGATAATGAATATGATAAAGTTGGTCGTAAAAATAGCAATTAAAAGGATAGCAATGATAATCATTATTACTATTGCCCTCATTATCAACCAGTTCACGATCTACAGGGATTCTTTTCATATACAGGTTATATGTACCGTTCAGAGCACTATTCTCACATCTGGGATGGCTCCTCTTCCACATTTCTCTTCTCCAGTGTGGAGTGAAGAGCTTTCCTCCTCATTCAGACACTCTCTGTCACCTCTCTTTACCCACTCCTCTCTCTCTCTCTCCCGTGATGTTACTGCTCTCTTTCTCTCTCTCTCTCTCTCTCTGTTCTACAGATATCATTTCGACGACTGCCCTTGGAAATTCATCTATTCATCTATAATTACCCCAAGATCAGTTTTCTGTGATGGAGTCCTGGTGTTGCCCAGGACCTTTCTAAATGTTCCTATAGCCTAAGGATGTGTAACTTCCAGTAGCAGGGAAATGTAGACTCCTTTGGAGTAAGAAGTTTTTTGACGAGACTATACTTCCAATGATACAGCCTCGCTAAAGTTAGTGATTTTTCACTTGCTGTGTCACCTCTTGCAGGAGGAGCCCGGTAACACCGCGCTTGTGAGTTGTTTGCATATATTCCAAATACAAAGGCCTGGACTCGGTGCACTTAACTGGCTCCTGGTTCCCATAGTTTTTGTGTGTAAGCCAACCGCACAGAGATTGACCGTTATGATGCCTCTGTTACTTTATTTTTCACTCTTCATCTTTCTCATGTTCTCAATGTTTTTTTTCATCTTTCTCATGTTCTCTATGTTTTTTTTTTTCTTCTCATCAAAGATGGCCTTCACTATGGGATGTTTTTTGCCCGCGTTAACTTGGTTACCTTAAAGGACAATTTAACAGACGAAGACAAAAAGATGAAACAAATAAAAAGAAGCACCCAAAATGATTTTGGACAATGTTAGAAACCAGTCGCTTTGTTATAAGTCGCTGTAGAGGGAAAGGGGTTTCCCATCATCTTCATAACTCCCTAAAGATCTATAGAGTTATCGCCCTTGTCTCTCACTTTGGGGCTTGGTTTTTTTACTGGATATATTTCATATCTTTGCTAATGACAACATATTCGTCACAGATCAATGTGAATTCGTTTTTCTTCAAACGCTTCATTATATTTGATATTATCTGGTTCCAGGTAATTTTACGTGAAAATGGTCAATTATTGTGTTTGCGTTTGTGTCTATTACTTTGTTGTGTGTGACCGTTATACGTTACTGTTTGATTGCTATTTGTGCGTTACGGGGAAATAGTTTTACGCTCGTGTATATTGTATTTACGACTTTGTACACACACACACACACACACACACACACACACACACACATTACCCTAAACCAGGTACCCATTTTTCGACCAACTCCGAGGGGATCATGAACACCTAGATTGACTGTGCACTGAGTGTCCCCCCCCCCCCCCAGAATTCGAATCCATGCGTATTCCAGCCCGAGCTAGCCTGTGCAGACTCATGGTCAGTAACGCTACCCACTACACTACGAAGTGCCCCTGTGATTAGAGCAATCTGTGCCTTCAGTGCTGGTGTCAAATATGCCTATTATTGTTCATCACGTAACCACTCTATGCTCTCAAACCGCCATTTAGATATATTAACCTTAACTGAAAACAGTAGTTGTTCATTTACGCTGTGTCATTCACTGACCGCACTGGCTGTATTATACAAGTAATTCTTCCTAATTTCCTAACTTGCTTCCTGCTAAGTTTGTTGCTTTTTTGTTCATTGGAAGCAACTTTAACTCCCATACAAACCTAATGGTTACGAGAATCGTCAAATTGATGGTGGTCGTCAGGTCCCCCAACTACGTTTTCTTTTTCACTGTGGGCAAATCAGTGGTTTCCGTCCTCAGCCCGGAACCCACTTCCCTTATTGCAGGTGAAATTCGTATTCCTCTACCTTATTGTACGCTTTCTCCAGGTCCAATGTATACCATATATTCGTAGCACCTTCCACAAGGCATCTCCATCAACCTTATCATACGATTTCTCCAGATCCATGAATACCACCCTCTTTCTCTCCCAGCTGCAGGTGAACAATGTATTATCCAGGTGGCATACCTCCTCTAGTCCTAAGGGAGTGTACACTTGAGCTGGCACCGGTCTTTGCTAGCCTATATCGCATCTTATACCCAGACCTTTCTTTCCTCTTGGAAGCACGCCTTGGTGCAGTCCATCCCTTAGAAAAAAGATAATTCTAATTCCTGCAACTGGAACCCCATTGCTTTCACTTCTGCAGTCTCCAAAGGGTTTAAAACTCTAAGTAACTCACTTTTTCAAACACCGAGAACCCTGTTCCTTTCTTTCAGCTCACCAGTATAGATTTCGCAGTGCTAATGTCTACTGGTGATCTCTCCTGTGTGACTCACCTCTGGTTCTCCTCTCTAAGGGATTTGGTGAAGCTTTTGCTGTAGCTCTCGACATCTCCGAAACATTTGACAGCGTCTGGCATAAGTCCTTACTTTCTCGGCTCCCTTCCCTCGCTTTTTCGTTTCTTACTTTTCTTTAAGTCGCAGTTTCCTCTCTGGGATATTCCACTGCAATAGCAGTTCATGGACCGACTTCTTGCTCCTATCCTAGCATTCATTGCTATTGCCTGCTCTTCTCGAAATAAACAATCTTCTCTTTTCTACCTTGTGTCAGTGATATATATATATATATATATATATATATATATATATATATATATATATATATTTTA
>JAYMFT010036932.1:0-15763 GCA_038088735.1 Panulirus argus | reverse complement strand
CTGTTTTTCCCAATTTCTCAACTCTCTCTATATTTCAATTAGGGCCCGGCCTTGATGTGGACTTTTGTCCGTGACTTAAAAAAAAAAAAAAAAAAAATCACATTTGTTTAAGATGTCACATTTGTTTAGTACATCATACCTGTTGGGACATCTCATTTGTTCAAAAATATTTGTTTAATGTGTTGCATGTTTACCAAACATGCCAAATTTTCTGTTCCATTAACTTAAATGATTTCTATTAAGAGTTTCACTTAACTAGTCATGCTAAATATCATTTTGTAATGTGACTGAATTCTTCAGCCATGGTTTTCCAACAAAAACTAAAACTTAATATCTATCTATCTGTCTATATCTCTGAAGCCCATTCCCTCAAGGAACTCCCATCAAAAAGGTGGCCATGGCAAGTTGGTTTCCACTTATCCCTGTCCTTACATGCCTCCCTTACATACACCATTCCCTGCATTCTTCCACCATTTCTCTTCTTCCAGTACTCTTCAACTCAATTTCCCCATGTTACAGGTGGTCTTCCTTTCACACTTACCCCTTTAATCATACTATCATACACTCTCCTTGTAAACTTCCTGTCTTGTATTCTTTCCATATGCCCAAACCACCTCAATGTATTACATTTCACCCACTTTACTACTCCACAGTTCATTCCCTTTGCATTACCTGGCATACCACATCTTTTATAAACCCCTTACCACTTGACGAAGCGCTCTGTTCTTCTAGGCGAGACTCCGGGGCCAGTGGAAGACAGCTCCCCTCCAGTGTCCTCCCATAAGCTTCACCACTCATCCTTGACTCTGCCAAGTGCCAAAACCATAAATATGAATCATGTCCAAGTATGTAATCATTCTGCACTATTGGAAATGATAATGAAAAATAGGGTGCAAATGGAGATGAAGGTCCTATGTGACAATTCAGTTTAAGGTGCACACTGAAAACCAAAGAAATACTCATATCATCTTAGTACAGATGTTAAAGTTCACCTTAATACACCAAATATAGCTTAAGGATATATATGAGTGAACTACGAGGCCATAAATACTTTATCCACTGCATGTAAATGGTTATGGATTTAAGACAATAAATATATGACAGAAAAATAGTAAATTCAAAGTAATAGTACTTAAGCTACAGATATCTTTTCTTTCTATAGAAGCCAACAAGGCATAGGTAAAAATGTCCAGATTTTACCTTGGCCAGTAAAAAGAAAACTGAAGCGTGTCTTAAAAAGAATGCAGAAATCAATTTGAGCTCCCCACATTTTTGTAGACCTGTTTCCATAAGGTGGAAAAGTCATAGGAAGAGGAAAAGATGGATGAGAATTCCACAGCTTCACAGTTAAGAGAAAAAACGGGGTGTCATAAATGTTAGTCCCTGTGTGGTTGATTTCCTCACAGATATTACAGGAAGCAGCAGCCATTCACATCCCATGGGTCAAAGCCTTAGTGGCTGTAACACATGCAGACAGCTCACATGGGTGGTGGCCAAAATAGTGCCTGCATAATTCAGAAAGGATGGCAACATGATGTCAGACAGAAGGGGATGGTTGAAGAGAGATGGTAGCAGAAGAAATAACTAAGTGGAATGATTCTGATTCTATTCTGGATGATAGAGAGGTACAGAAGAGCTACCTAAGATGTGGGAGCAGTACTCCATACTGGGGTGAAGGAAACGCCTAAAGATATGGACCTGATGCTTACAAGAAAAATAGTTATGGCACCTATACAACATTCCAGGCTGTAGAGAAGCAGATTTTGTTAGGTTTCTAGGGTAAGGAAGAGGACATAGTTATGCCCAGTGTGTTTATACTCTTTTTTGGGTTGTACAGTGACATTTTGAAATGCTATAGTAGAAAACAAGCAAGATTTAGAAATATAGATATAGGTAAAAGTTGCATTTTTGCACTGCTGAAATCAGCATGATTACTTCTCCAATTCAAGATGCTGCACAGGTCTGAATTAAAGGAAATATGTTCAGTGCAAGCAGAATGAGAATGGGTCATGAATGGAGAGAAAGTTGAAGTAAGTAGAATGAAATCATCAGCGTAAGAGTATGTAAGATTTGAGACTGAAGAAAGATCATTACTTTTGGCAAGAATGGTAATGATACTGGTAGGTGATAGACAGAACCTAGTGGGACACCACTATTGACAAAATAAATGGGAGAAGTTCCTCCATCAACAGCTATAATGATGGGATTTCAGGAAAGAAAATTATGCCTTAAAGAACTGAGAGAAGCAGAAAAGATGGGAGTTTAGAAATCAAAGACTTTATGCCACACCATGTCACATTCTTTAGAGATGTTAAAGGGTCATAATAAAAGGTTTGCCAAAATGCTGCATTGCATGCAAAATAGTTTCCCTTTCAAACTTTATATACTGTATATGACTGAACTAAAAACTGCAAAGTTATGTGTACTTAATCCACCTCATGTATATGGGAAAGGAGTGAAGGTAATTGTCACTTAAATAACTAAATGTTGACAGGAGGATCTAAATCCTGAGGAGAAATGATGTTTTAATGGGTGGCTAGCGAACAGAAAGGAGGGTTTAATAGCCCGGTCTGGGGTCCCAGGTGGAAATGACAATGGCGAAAGCATATACAGACTGTGTACATCATCAGGCATAAGTGTCGTGAATATATACTATAAACATAAATATGTTCATAAAAAAGACGAGCATGACTGATTGGTTTTGTTAAGAAGGAATATGATATCAGCTACTACTGTAAATGATGTGTGACATAAAAGAAGGTATAAGGGGGTTTGTTCAATCATCTGTTTGTCCATTCATCTGGTAATATTAATAGGTTAGTATTCTGTTTGTAGATGGCATAGGGCTAAAAATACACATGAAAACATGGGAAGATTAGCAACAGAAAATATGAGGAATAAAAAGGTTGAATGTACATACCTTTCTGCTGCCTTATTGGAGGCTGCCAGGGAGGTGTCTAGTACATCTCGTATAGGTTATGGAAATTGCGATATAATATAATGGAAGGAAGATTTAAGAAAGTTAGAGGAGGAAAAAGAGAGAGAATTTGGAAGGTGAAACCACATCTACCAGAAAATAGTGATGACTGAATGTCAAAGTGTGTTTAATATAATGGTATTATTTATCAATAAAAGAAAAGCAAATATGGATCTAAGAAGGAAAATGAAACAAACTTAAAAAAGAATATCAAGGTCTTACCAGGAAAGATGAATATAGGTGTTAGAGATAAATCCATAAGGAGTCAAAGTATATTAGATCAGCATGGAAGAATGCTATTAACAAAGAAAGAAATATTTAAGTGATAGAGAGAATATTTTACAAGCATGTGGGTCAGTATCAAGTCAACTGGTCCATGACAAAAAAAAATTGTGATGGTTTACAACAGTGAAACCAAGGCAAAATTCTCAGATTAATCTTTTTCATCCATATTTATCACTGAAGTCACATCTTGTGTACGAGATCCAATCCCAATAGTAGTGGGGAACATTTTACAATAAACACTACTGACATTCACAATCAAGATATGCTGTAAGCATTAAATGAAATGTACTAAATAAAATGTTAATTCCTGATAAGTTTTATCGTAGAACAATGAAAGAACTTAAAAATGAGGAAGTTTGGCCTCTTACTGCTCTTTTAATAAGTTCACTTTCTGCAGTAAAAGCTTTACAGGACTGGATGACTGCCACATAACACCAATGATTCAAAAAGATAATGGGTCATTGTCTGGAAACTACTACCCAGTTAGCTTGACGTTTGTTTCTGGAAAATTATGGAAACAATCTTTTGAAATGTATTTATAAGTTAAATGTCAGGGAAGAGTTAATTTAAAAGGAAACAAATCACCTACTGGGGTCAATAATAGCACACTTGTATTACATGACTATGAAGTGTGAAGATCTGAAGGCCTCAGTGGCATACCAAGGTTTATATATCTATGTGGCAGTGTTTAAATGGTTGATGATACTTATTTTTTGAACACTGCTAGAAATCTGTAATTTGTATGAAACTACCTTTTAGAAATCTACTGCCCCAAAAGAGTTACGGAGCGCTATTATCCTTACCACCTCAGGGTATCACAAAAATGCTTAGATTTACCTTAAAATTTGAACTCATTGCTAATCTTTAATAGATGTGGTCCCAATCTACAACCTGTTCAAATGAAAAAAAAGTAGAATTCTGCTATTGTATTTCTTAGTTAATGTTCACCATAACATTACTGTGTAATCTTTTTAATACTGTGCTTCCTAAGTTCACAATAAATTCTAAGTTGCAGCTAAATAAGGAAATAAATTACGAAAAGAAATTTAGGAAAACCCAAATGGTATTTACACAAAAGAAAACCTGTACCATGGTAAAATTTGAAATAAAAATCAAAATATAAAATTATAAAAGTCAAAATGTAAATGAAATATTAGGAATTCAAAAGTTCAGAAGTTTAGAGAAAACAAGGCTCAAAGTTGCAAAATGCTTTTTCTTCACCTAAAGCTTGATGCTTGTTTGCAGTACATAATAGTTTGAGCATGAGTTTATTTCACAGCTTGGGAGCCCTATGCTATAAAGAATTGTTACCATTAATAAATATTTCTCTCTCAAATTTAATTCTTTCTTTCATAACCGTCAGCTGCCTCGCATTATAGTGAGGAAGTGCACTGAAATCAAAGCCCCCTATCCACAACCAGGCCCCAAAAACCTTTCCATGGTATCCCTTGACTGACCCCTGACAGAATGTTGCCACCCTTGTGTACTGCATTTCTCCAGCAGCTCTATCCCATGCATGCCTCACACCTTCCAACATGTTCAGACCCTGATACCTCAAAGCATCTTTCACTCCATCCTTCCACCTCCTCAGTTTCTCCCTTTCCCTTGTTCCCTCCACTCTGACATGTAAAAACTCTTAGTTATCCTCTCCACATGTCCATACAATTTCAATACACACTCTTTATCTCTGTCATACATACTCCTCTTACTACCACACCTCTCTCTTACCCACTCATTTCATATCTGATAAAATCTCCTCACACCACATATTGTCCTGAAACAATTCAATTCCAACACACACTCTGTCCCCCCCCCTCTCTCTCTCTCTCTTTTTTTTTTTTTTTTTTGAGCCTATTCCTTGCATCCATACAATACTGACTCTTGCCCAGAATTAATACATCCCTTAGAAATCCGAAATTTTAGTCAGCGAATTGTGCATAAGTAAAAAAAATATAGGAAAAGGTTTACTCTGGGGCTCCAGCAAATTCAAGGTTCCACTTCATGGTGGAGTAAGGTATGTTAGGTTCCTTGGGGGCAGGAAAATCTTCAACTGTGTTGTACTCCTTTCTGTCTACTGATTGTGATACAGCCTCACAAAATGTGACTTTTCACTTGTGCTATTACCACTTGCAGATGTAACCCAAGTGTCTTAGGGCTCTATAAATTTGCAGAATATCAAAGAAAGCATAAATTAACTTTTTTGAGCATTACCATGTTTTCTCACTCTGGTTAAAATTTTGGCCATGTAAGGTGACAGAGGTCTATTGAAAGATGAAGTGTTTTATAAGTACATTATGGTTATTACTGCCACCAAAGTCACCTAGAAAACAATAATTGTCCTACAAGAATAAGTGGAGTTTATCATTCATTTTATCTTCACCTTTCTACATCATACTATATCCTACAGATATAAAGGTAAGATGAATGGAAATTAAAAGTATTACAGCACAGCAACAACGAAAAAAATCAAAGATATTTGACTATCATAATATTTTCCACCAAATATCATTGTTAGGGTGAATGATTAACCTACAAAAATCAGAGTGCTGACTCAAATTTGTCATATTACATATAACTGCATCTTTAGCACTGACCTTGTCTTGTAGGACGTGGCAAGGTCAGGTCACATGGACTGAAGGCAACTGGGTTGCTTGTGGGCCGAGGACTAACCTTTGATCGCACACTGTTGTTGTTACTTATTTCCTGGATGTCACCTTTCCCTTGCTGTTAAAAAATTAGGATGTATATTCACTTACTAGTGTATTCATGGAATAATAAATTTATTATCAAGCTTATTCACTCACTTCTGATGAGAAACACTAAAATAACAGAGTTTGTATATACATTTTTTTATTTGGCATGGATGATCATATTGTGCAAGTCAGAACCCATTAATACTATGAAAAAGTAACACAGCCATATGAAATAACATGCACTATAAAATTTTAGTGCCCAAACCAAAAGGCACCTTTCTGATATGCAGTAAGAGATTGGCACATTTCCATAGATATCTTCACTGGCATACTTTACACACTTCCTTTCTATGTCCTAGGAGATCTACTTCAGTCTTCCTCTGTATATACTCCAACTTACCTCATACTTTACACTTTCAATCTCTCTACACAGTCATACTACTTCATTACTTCATTCATTATTTGATTAACTACTCATTTCCTCACCTCCCACTAACCAAATAAACTGAATCAAAACATAATATAGAATGAAATACAAATAAATCAGGTCAGTGAAACTACTACCTGCTGAAGTGTACTTTTGTGTGGCTAGGGTAGGTTAGCACATGCAACAAAAATAAGTGCAAATTTCATAAAGCAGGAGGAAGAGTATTTGCTTACAACCAAAACGACATGATGCCCTATCCCGAATTGATTGACTGGGGATGAAAATGGGAGACACAGAGACTGGACATGGGAAAATGATGCCCACACACTTGGGTCATTTACATTTGATCCTCACATACCAAAAGTGTATTGTAGTCTTCTTCCTATATTGATCACACAGTAATTAGTTGAACAAAAATACAGCTCTTGCAGAATCATTCTACATGAAGCACTGTAGTTTTCCTCACAAGAAAAATTGCTAAGTGAATGGAAATATGCAAGCCAATGGGAAGACAGACCCAATTTAGGTGATCAATTTTCAGCACATTAGTCAGTAGTTAAGGACTCTCCAGAGCCCTACAGCCTTCGATAAGGTATGTATCCAAAATAAATGGAAAACTAAAAGTGAGGTTGGTGAAAGTAACTCGATCAGTAAGTGACTTATTAATATAGTTTAAGAATGGATCTCTTCACAACTTACTATTGCAATTCAAGTACAACAGGAAAACGAGTCATGGACAGGGCAGTGCATTAAGCAAAAAATTTCATTTCCGAGAAAGTTTATAAGTATATATGCAGAGTTCTGCTAATCATTTTGGAAAAACACAGTGCTGATGGTGATAAAACTATTTTCTGACTAAAGTGCTCAGTTCTGGTACTGTACTGAAATCCATCCAGTAGAGTTATCTAGACAATTTTCTTATTGTAAAAGTAAAGAAAATTGTTCCAAATCAGCCAAAAAGTATGATAAGGGACAATTAATGTTGCAGAACATGTTCAACTCTTCCAGACATAACAAAACCTATTCAAATAAGCTCTGCTTACAGATCTTGCCTTTCAGGTACATACGAGTTCCTAGAGCACCTTTATCTTTAGATGCTTCAACATACTCTGAAAACAAAGCAAGTGACACTTTGCTATTTCATGTGACATCCTGACAAGTGATTCCTTCGTGGTTTCACCTTGAATCAAGGGGCACCAATTATATGTAAGATTTTCTGTTGTCTGTATCTGCATTTCAGTGGTTTTACAAATTCCACAGGGACTCGTACAGTCAGCCACCATTGTTGTATGCTTGGTTTTGCTTACATGGATTAATAGCAACATCTAATCTAACTTGCCTCTTAAGATAAAATACAGGTTGAAAATCAAAATTCTGTAATTCTCCAGACCAAACAATATGTCAACTTTGGAATTTTATGGATTTTAGAAACATATGCTCACAGATTGTAGTCTGAATACTGTAATTACAAAGCCAGTGAAAAACCAGTAGATGTGATATGTTGCTGCACTGATCATTCAATAATGTAAAAATTATATCATATTATTATTTATCACATTATCTGTTGAGTACAACAGGTAAGGTGAGTGAGAGAGTGGTGAATGAGAGGGTGGTGGGATTCATAAAGCATCTGAACAGGAAGAAGCAATATGGCTGCAGTATTGGTAGAGAAGGTGTGGACAACGTATTTGCTTTGAAGAATTTGTAAGAAATGCTTGAAGAGAGTGATTTTTATGTGGCAATTGTAGACATAGAGAAAGCATGTGATAGGGCTGACAGAGACACCTTGAGAAGGTGTTATGAATATATGGTATGGAAGGAAAGCTACTGAATACAGTTAGGAGTTTTATCAGGAGAGTAAGGTGTGTGTGTTAGTAGGAAGGGGGCAATTTCAGTGGTTCCAGGTAAAGGTTGGTCTGTGTCAAAGGTATGCTGTCACCATGCTGAAGGTGTGTGATGTCCCTAGATTAGTAGTAATAATCAAAATCATAATTATTAAGTTAATATGACAATGCCTTTATATAATTCTTATAACATTTTTGAGAATAAATAAAATCTATTGCTTTTGGCTAACTGTGTGTACTATATACAGTATTCAGACAACAATCTATGGGCCCATGATTCAAAAAGATCACAGTCTTTGGGTCCAAGCTTTGAATACCAACCACAATCTGTGGGCCCATGTTTCTAAAAACACGTTTTCTGTATTATCTTGCATCATGGCACCCTTCATGAAGAGTACAAAGGCACTGTTGACAATTAAAATTAATTTCTGTATGATTTCCACTTTCATCATAATGATACATGCAATATGCTTCCTCTCTGCAACATTACGCACAGCACTATTACCTTTTTACAATTAAGGGATGCCATTCTAGTGACAAAGCTTTTTAACATATCACACAAATAGCTGATAAAAGCACAGAGCTTTAGCTTTTCTACCACAACTTCATACAGTGAAGCTGTGGTTGTACAGAGTGGTACTCTGGAATCTCATGATCCAAGCTGGTGGATATCTGTATGTCCTAGACTTGGCTTTTAAAAGTCTCAGCTTTCAAAAGCTCAGATTTTTTAATCTTGACCTATGATTCTATGCTATGCATTCACCTTTATGGTGCCCCAGCTGTTTCCAGTGCAGCAAGGATATTATGATTTTATTTGCTGCTTCTGACAGGAGTGTGTGGTTTTAAAAGGTTTACTAACCAGATTGCTCTCCATTTACAATGTACAAGCAGCTGGGCAATGGTTTACTAATCCTGATGTTAAACCAAATCCTTTCATCTTTTGCAGTTATTTTTGTAATTGTTTTCCTAGTAATTAAAGCTCACAGAGCCTCTTCTCTCTCTATGCCATTACTATTTATCTGAAGTTTCTGTTGCTGCAAAATCTCAGCTTTCCATACTTTCATTCACAAGTATATTCTGTAAACTGATAACACTCAAGCAGTTTCGGATACTTTTTTATGTCAAGATCAATACTAATGTTCTTTTCAACTTACAAAGCAATATGAATGCTCTTTTCATCTACATAAGTATAAAAATGCCAGAAACATTTAGTTTAAGCTAAGTCTTTTCCAGATTAACCTTCAACTGAATGGAGCTTTTTAAAATCCGGCCCTCTGAGTCATTATATCTATTCCAAGCAAGACTAAGTTTTCCCTGATGTGACTGTTACTTTAGGATAAGGTTGGCAGGTTGTACAGGGGTTAAGGGACAAAGGAGGATATCAACAAAAACATTGGCTCTGAACTGATGAAAAGCATATTTATGAGCCATAACCATCCCTTGCCAACCCTGTTAAGTAATGTGCTACCTTATCCACGTGATCTCGTTGACATGAAAGACAATCCCATGACAGTTAGTGCCAAAATCATGGGAAATGCACACAAAGGATGTAACTCTAGGTTTAGGAGACCTGCATGAAAACTGATATTCAAAAACAACACTGATCATTTGTTAAGCTGTCAATGACATCATAACAACCCAACGTCTAATAAATGGTTGCCTGGAAGGTCTGTCTCAAAATCTCATTTGTCACAAGGAGGAAAACTATCCTTACGGGGAAAGGTAACAAAAGGCAGGTGACAGTTTTGACTCAAGAATATGTTTTTCACAGTTTCAAAGCTGAATTTTTTAGCCAACCTTCCACGTGCCCTCTTTGTAATGTAGATTTACTACAAGAATTAGAGGGGAGGAAGATATGCTCGTCAGAAAATACTTAAAATTACTAGCTCTAAGTGAAGACCATCCCACAGGCATATCTAGTGGTGATCACCAATAAGACTTTTCTCGTGCTGAAGTCATCATGGAGCTTCATCTTTGCTTGAGCCACACATCTTCATGATGAGAGAAAGTTACAAGGCAAATATCTCTCAGCTTATCAGACTTCCACAAACCTTGATATCTGATGGACATACTATACATATTCAAAAGAAAGGTTTTGTGGAACACTTTCTCAAGTCATGGACCCTACAGTAGAGTAAATCCCACATGTATGATCTCAACATTTCTCCGAATCATCACAGAAATTCTTGCTTTTGAACGATGAGCAGGAGACCTATGATTAACAAAATGGCTGTTGCTTGTAGCACCAACTGTGTATTTCATGTACTGCTATAACACTGAAAATGGGTAAAGCATATGATATCTTTCTGAATGAAGTTTCAAAGCTTGCACCTTGAACAGCTTTCTTCTACATGGAAAAGTTTCATTTTATGCTTCAAATAAAGGATTGAGGAAAATTTGGAAAAAATTACTTACTCTTACTTACCAAACACCAAAAAAACTCTATTTGTCGGAAAAGAATGTAACTCACTGACCCTGTTTCAAGTAGCCAGCCCAACTGAATGTAACATATTTAATGGTCAACATTCTAAAGAAAGATCAATACATAATTCTTTAACTTGTAATAAATCTAAACCTTACCCAGCAACCAAACTAGTTCCCTACAAACCAGGTATATCAGACATAAGAGCATGCCACTGATAATTTCTAAAAAGGATCTTGATAAATCAGTACCAAATCCTAGCTTGATACTTTCTATCAGTGCTGCCCTGTATGATGTTATAATAACTACTTGCAAATGACAGCTATAAAACAAGGCCTAAAAACTGTAAAAGAATTGCCAGTGAAATACAAGGTAGTGTTTTTGGGGAAAGAAATTTATATAATGTCCATGCCATCTCAAGCTGCCTTAGGTGTGATTCCCTATCATACAGCATCAACAAATCTACAATCTGGGAACAAATTGTTTAAATGAAAATTTCTTAGAAAATCTCTGTGAGAAATGCTAAAGACTCTCTTGAGCGCTTCATGTGACTCTTTTCCTCCATAAACAACTTGGCTGGGTAATATGGCATTGAAACATCATGAATAAAGCGTGGGGTACAGCTTCAGCAAGTGATTATAGGTAAATACTTGAGTTGGCTTGTCAATATTGACTATCTTGCCAATGTCAGCCATATAGCTTCAATGCCTTTATAGGATAACTACATGGGTTAAGGCTAGGATAGGGAGTTGCTTAAAAAAACTATGGAAAATAAGTAGGTAAACCTACTGTATATACCAGAGAGAATGAACAACCACAATAAGTCCTCAACCTAAATTTCCACTACCCTATAAGGCCATGAAAGGGGTACTGTCAACTGGTATTTCTTTCTTGAAGTAATATTCAGCAGCAAGTGCTTTCATCAGCTCCCCAAATATCACAGCATAATAAATGTGTAAAGAGTACTCTAATGGACTGCAGCTATCAAACATTGTGTAATAACACAGCAGTTAAGGAGAAAAAACTGACCTCTTACCTTAAGAAAGAAACTGTTTTTGAAATATATGAACATTTGTCTAACTATTACATAAGTAAATACAGCTGGTCGACTAACACTTTTCTGAGTGCACAGATGCTCTTTACCTTACAAGGAAAATTATGTATCATGTATTCTGGGAACACTCAATATAATGATGACTTATAGTAGAAAATTTAACAGCACAGCTGATCATTTATCATGAACAAATTTGATAAATGAATGAGTTCTGGTGAATATGTTACTTGACTTTTAACAAATGAACATTCTAACATGACAGCAGGGTATCTCTTCAAGATGACTTAACCAAAAACATTTATTCCATAATTATTACTATCTGGACTATCCTCAAGGTCCAGCCTGTACACTACCTTGCACAAGTAACTGAGAAGCATCATAGTAATGAAAAAAAGATCCCTTAGTTGTAACTTGACATATGAAACAGCATGAATGAACAACAAGAGGACCACAACACAACCTAAGCAAGGAGGAGAAATTAAAAAAAGATAGAATATTTTCTGCTTCTGAAATAGTATTACCGCTTCACCCTTATCTATGTGGATTAACTCATTAATCTAGACCTGCTATATAGTTCACATTCATTTCTGATGTGCAAGATGGTGGCATTTGTTTCGTCTAGAGTTCAGTATAAATGTAATACTTTTTAACGTTGTAAGAAGAGTTGACAGTGTTGTCACAGATATGTGGAAATAAGCAGTGCCCAACAAGTCTGGAAGAGGGTCAGAAAGGATGACTTTGTTTTAATGTGAGGAAACTGTTTAAAATGCCTTTGCCAATGCTTTTGCAAACGTGACCTGTAAAAGATGGATAATTACCAATCTGGCTTGTTCCTTGAGTGGCATGGAGAGGCTTCTCGGCAAGTCGTCTGGACTCTGATGACCTTCATCAAAAACTGCCATGTGGTCACTGTTGTCATCATCATCTGGGTAGCCACAAGAGCAAGCTAGCTCACAGGGCGGATCGCAGCAACAACCACATTCAAAAACATACTCTGAGGGAGAGTCCCGCTCAGAGAGGAGGCATGCCTGCAGAGGGAGGCGACTGGTCAGACAGAAGGTGGGAGAAAATATTTGAATTTCTAACAGCCTTAGTACGGCAGCTGGCTTGAGTCACCTATGGAAGCACTACAGTGAGAGAAGTAGACTGTTTTTCTCCCAAAACAGCTCTGCTTCATATTATGCCACCTACTGTTCAAATCCATGCTCTCCTTTTGAACTGCTTTTTCAAGATTTCTTCTTCTTTTACTGTTTTCCTTAATTCTACTTTTCTCCATACATTCTAGTCTTACTCTTTCTCCTTTACCCCTCGTATAAATTCCCTGATTTCATCTCATGATCTTAATTAATTTCTTTCTTTAATTGATATAACTGGAAACTGCTTGTGGGGAAGTAAGAGTCTACAGCTAATAAATTAAACTAAATTCATCTGCATTATTCAATTTTGCTGTCACCTCAGCATTTCTTGTCACTTATACTAATGTTCTACCCAGTCTAATAACATAAGCTGTCGAATGTTAATAGATTCTCTAGATTCAAGAAAGTGAAACGAGGAAATTGAATATTGCAACCACAATAAAATTACTGTACAGGTTGCATATTCTAAAAAGACATGCCAGTCTAAAAGACCACATAGGCTGGAAACATGGACAATGAGCTCATGAATCTTTATTATGATTATGGTTAAATTCGAGTGAAGTTGAAACTAGCAGCTCCCTAAAATTACTTTTTAAGGGAATATTACTGAAAAACATCAAGGTAGTAAAGTATACATTTATGTATCCAGAATTGGAAAAGTTCCAACTAGAAATTGGAACTTGTGGGAGGAATAACAAGTAACAGGTCAATAAAGTCAGGTAAACAATACTTCAGCTAATCCCCAGGACAAATGAATAGAAATCTTTTGCAAACAACTGGTAGGGGCAAAATAAGACTCAACAGTGAATACATAATACTGCAACTAACTTACTGTCTGTAAACAGTGAAACAACTTTTAATAATCACCTTTTGGGGAGAACAGCCTACATATTACCATGAGGCTATAATGATATCCTAAAACAGCAAGTTGTAGAAAATAGTGCACATTATATATTTAAGAGGTCTGCTGATGTTGCCATATCCTTTTCTTCTTTAACAAAACACGATTATTCTTTTTAAAGTGAGCTGGATAAATTCTCTTTCTCTTTCATTTCTACACAAGATACTGTACAAGGTAGTTGTGTAACCCTGGCCAAGGCAGAATGAAAATAGTAACAGGAGTGAGCTGGAGATGAAAAAATTGAGATAATTAGGAAACAACCCACTTGTAACAACCTTAAAGAAATAACATATTTGTTGGTAAAACAATGCCAATACTCAACAGAATACTATCTAGTGTTGATAAACTCTTGGTAATATGAAAAATTTCTAAACTATTAGACCTTCAATTACTTATATTATCTAAAGTGTTGCTTTTGAAACACCTTTAGTAACAGTTGCTCCATGTTGTGTTTCAAGGTGCTTGGTTGCAGTGCTGTCTGAAAGGAATACTCTGCAAATATTTAAGCCAAAATGTCCTTAAACTTCATAATAACATAAGATATGCAAACTTACTGTTCACAGCAGGCTTTGGTCACTGACGGTTAATGACATTAACCCAACCAAATATAAAGAGATGCTAATAGGATGCAATGAAAGGAGGCTACGTTGTAAATTCTTGGAAACAACAAATTATAAGAGACGCAAGAAATTCAGGGGAGGGCTTTGACTTGTAACCTTATTACCTAGCAGATCACCAAACAATTTTAGCAAAAGTTTTTGGAGGTCAATATATAAAGAAAACTACCCTCAAATATATGAACAAACAAATGTTAAAAAAGAATTACTTTCAACATATGTAAGATCCAAATTAGAGAACAAACCATCAGTTTGATCACCTTACAACTGAAGAAACATATTGATCACATACGCAAGGTCCAATGATGAGCAACAAAACTATATATGAAATAAGAAAGCTGTGTTACAGGAAAAGGTGAACTGTAAAGGATCTGCCCATGATGAAATACAGGAGGGAGATGGGAGACATGAGGACCAACTTGAAGATTCTAAATCAATTTGACAGTGTAGATAATGATCATCTTTTTAATTATTCAACAGATGGAACCCCTACAAGCCACAAAAAGAAAGTAAGGTATAAACAATTTATGAAAAAAAATGAAGAAATACTTCTTTGATGAATAAATGGAACAAGCCAAGTGAGGAAACTGTGAATAAAAAGTACCAAAAAGTTTAAAAAGTTGTGATAGTAGAGAATGGTTATAACAGGAGTGTAGTAATCTCTCCCTACACTGCATAAATATGTAATCAAACTATGAACAGGCAGGTGATCCACAAAATAACAGTTGAGTGGACCGTTGGCAATCAATATGAAACCCTTACTTACTGCCTGCTCTTTCTTAGCTTGAATCAGTGTAAAAAGCTCTTGTATGGAGGGAAAAATCATTGTGGCACATAATTGTCTATCTGCATTTATATACGAGTTAATGCATGAGTTACAAATTAAAGCCCATAGCATTATTACAAGCCATTAATAACAACTTCTGTGACCAATATCATGGTTATATAGAGGAATGTCATTATAAAGGCTAGAATCCTAGATTGCATGAGTGTGATTTACCACTCAATGATATCTACGTAAAAGTGGATGTATGTTTTGAGAGTCTGCCACTATGTAATACAGTAAAATTCAGCATCAATCATGGTAAGTGATCTTAAGTTATGGTTACTACAAGTAAAAGAAAGTGGAACAAAATTGAATATATTGATAAGAAAGTCACTGACTGCATCAGATGCAGAGAGTGGAAGGAAAAATCATCTGAAAAGTTTCCAGTAATATAGGAGGGAAGAACCTACAGCCCCCTGCTCCCACTCCTCTTAGTCTCCCTTTATAAAACGCATAAGATATGTGGGCAGCGTTCTTTCTCTCCTCTCTTAAGGAATAATATATATGTTATTTATAAATTAATTTTATTTCATATTTGCATTTCCCACATTAGTGAGGTAGCATCAAGAACAGAGGACTGA